>VXBU01011494.1:0-15900 GCA_013400315.1 Bombycilla garrulus | reverse complement strand
CAACATACGAGCAGGCAAATAAAATATGAAAAAAAGTGTCTGGAACTATATAACTAATTTGTTCACACATATTTGATTAGGAAGAGCTGGTTCTTACTTGCATTAATCCCAAGTGTTTCTCCCAAGTTTTGAACCGTATTTAAGTGTCAAACCGGACAATATCTCTTTCTTTTCCAGTATTTAAAATAAAATAAAATTTTAAAAATCAGCTAAATTATGGTAGAAACATGACCAGATCTGTATATTTAGGTTTAGCAACCTTCTGAGGTATATTATATACAGGTATATTATATACATATGGCCAAAGAATCTGTTAGAGAAATAAAAACTAAAAAAAAAAAAAAATAGGAGGTTTTTTTTTTAGTTAGACCCTGAATGCATATACTGCATGTGCTCAAATGCAAAATTGTGAGAAGAAATATTCTGTTCTTTCCTCCATACTTTTAAATTATTATTTCATTCTCTGCAATGGAAATGAATGACACAGTTCAACAAATGTCAAAGCAAGCTGAATCTTCATGAAGATCTAAGAATTTCTGAAATTCCCTATCTTTGTATTAACGCGTGTCTAAAACCAGAAGAGCAGAATTTGACTGATGCCCAGTTCATTTTCTTCATATTGGCTGTTATGGGGCTATGTTTTGGATTTGTGTTGTTTTGATAACAGAGGACTATTTTAACAGGTGCTGAGCAGGGCTGACACAGAGTCAAGTCCTTTTCTTCTCACCCACCACAGCAGTGAGGAGGCTGGGAATGCACAATGACCTGGGAGGGGACATGGTTAGCACATCTGACCCCGAGTGACCCAAGGGATATTCCATACCCTGTGGCTTCATGCTCAGCCTATACAGCTGGGTGGAAAAGAAAGAAATGGGTATGTTTGGAGTGGTGGTGTTTGTCTTCCCAAGTCACTGTTCAGCGTGATTGAGCCCTGCTTTACCAGATGTGGCTGAACACCTCCCTGCCCATGGGAAGTGGGGAATAAATTAATTGTTTTACTTTGCTCTTGCACAAGGCTTTTACTTTTCCTTTTAAACTGCCTTTATCTCAACCCATGTGTTTCTTCACTTTTACCTTGCTAATTCTCTCCCCTTTTCCCACCAGGAGAGTGAGTGGGCAGCTGTCCAGGGCTTAGCTACTGGCTGGTGTTGAACCACAACTCTGAAAAATCATCTTACCACCACACGTGCTATATAATGAAATACAGCAAAAGAAAATATTTACCTACATCAAAAAGAGAACAGGGCATTTTTAAATCGGAACAGTGGGCTCTTTGGTCTGGGGTATTTGTCTGTCTCCCTGTTTTGCACTTTGCATTTATTTTAACGTGAATTTTGGTTTTTGTTTTCTTTTCTGTTTATCAGGACTGTGATGAATCATCTCTTCAAGACTGGACACCTGAAATGACAATACATAACTTCTAATTTATATATAAAAACATACAGATTGAAACACAAAGCTATATACTGGAAAGATACTGATCATGTGAAATCAGAAAGTGCAAATTACAGTCCCATAAGTAATAATATTTTAGAAGCTGGCTCCTAAGTAGTGAAATAATTTTATTTGAATGATTTCTCTGGAATATAATGGGAACTGTGGGGCTTAATTCCCAGACACTACTACAAAATCTTGAGGGCTAATTACCAATTTCAGTCTTCTGTTTTACATGTTTCATTATATACAGTAGCTATACGAATGCATTGCAGATCTGACAAATGGTGAGAGAAATACACTTTTAGTTTCTGGAAATATGCTGTTGGCATGAAACAGATAATGCTTATAACAATAAAATGAAATATACATTCCTGTTCTAAATTTAGCCATGTTTATTAGGGATGGAAGAATTCATGTGAAATTTTGTGAAGAGGATGAAAGAACTCCCTGCTCTGGAGTGTACATTTAAATTTCACATGGTGCCACCTCCAGCTAATTGTTAAACTCGGTCAGAGAATTCTGATCCATTAAGTTAACTCTTCATTGAAAATTTAGTACCTTCTTGAGTCACATCCCTAACCCCTGTTCAGCAGTGAATGTACCAATTAACTCGATTTATTCTAATTAATTGACAATAATGTTGCAGCAAAATTATTTGTGGTCAATATGGACTTTTCGTGGATCTCACTGTATTTTCCTCTCTCCTTAATGAAAGAGAAAAAATGAAATCTTGTACCTTTCTAAAATCTATTTCTCAGAAAGAACAATCAATTATAATTTCTTAGGTACGCTAGCAGTTATAAGAAAATTGGTTCTATGAAATGAGTCCAGTAACTTTAAGCCAACAAGTACATCTGGATAAACCTTTGCTCTGCTAGTAGAAGACTGCCACAGCACATATATCTGTTCATCTAGAAAAGCCCACAGAAGTGCATGCTCTGTGCTGCAGTTGTTCTATTGCTTTAATTTATCATTTCAAGCTGTGTTATTTTGATGGCTTTTCAGTTGCAGGAGTACCAGTGCTGATGTAGAGGTAATGAAATATGGAAAGCATCAAACAACAGGAATGTCTGTAACTGGTAATGGCCATCCTTCCTCAGTTTATTAACTCTAGCTGTACTGTTTGACAGTTTTTGTGAAGAGATACAGTGCAATGTGAGAATACTGAATGGAGAATGAAGAAGCTAGTGCCAGGAATTAAACTGCATCACACACAATCTCTATGAGCAAAATTTCAGAATGTAAAAAGAATCATCATCTTTCAAAATTACTATCTCCATCTTCATCAGATCATAAAGTGACCAGTATTGAGACCTTCAGTTCAAGTTTCAGCGTACAGCGCTTTTATCACAGTGCAATTATTTTTTGATCTGAAGTGCATTCCCAACTCTTTGCATATTTACTGAAGAATGTAGTATCTAGTCTTTTAAACAGTAAGATTAGGTTGGACTTAAAATTATACATATCACTGCTTCTGAGAACAAACTAGTTGGGACTCATCATTACCAAAACTTTGCCCAGAATTACACATGAATGTTGTTATCTAGAGCACTAGGCACTGAGGACTCTCAGGAAGGAAATAAAAAAAGCCTAATATTGTAGATCCTCTTGTTTCTTATTGGTGGTTATCCTTGGTTCTTAGGGGTTTTAAGTGTCTGAAGCTGAATATGCTAGGAAACTTTGGAAAAGCCTGTGAAATCGTTTTAATAATGTACACTATGTGGAAGTATTGCACAGTGGGTTCTCAGAAGTGTGTTAACTTAGACATGCCACAAAGGCCTGTTTTGTATTAGTGGTTGTGAATGAGACCCACAAGCAATCTACAGGTGTGGACGCGAAAGTACTTGTCAGAAAATAGCAGGACAATTAGAGTGAAAGTGTTTGCTGGGAGAGGCTGCTTGAATGTATCACCAGAACAGAGAAGTTTTGGAGTGTAGCGGTTCTGCTGACTCTACAAGATCTGTTAAACTCAGGACACTCAGTGTCTATCTGGGGCCACTCACACACACTAGCACCAAAAAACATACTATATAACTGAAACCACATGCAGTCCTGCAGAATTTTATATATACCTCTGAAACAACAAAACTCTGAGTGACTATATTACCACTACCAAGGAATAGTATTTTGGGTCTGGGTGGCAAGCTTTTGGTAACAGGGATACAGATGTTCTCCCTCTGAGAAGCTGCCAGATGTTTGTGCCATGTCCAACAGAGTCAAAGCTGCTGGCTCCAAAACAGACCTGCTGCTCGCCAAGGCTGAGCCCATCAGTGATGTCAGTAGTGTCTCTGGGATAATGTATATTGGAGGGGAGAAAAAGCTGCCAGGAGAGAGAAATGAGAAAAAGTGTGAGAGAAAAAGCTCTGCAGACACCAAAGCTAAAGGAAGCTGTTACTCTGTGGGAAACCAATGTTGGAGCAGACTTCTGGCAGGACTTGTGGACTCGTGCAGGGTGAAGCACACAATGAATCAGCTTTTCTGGCAGCACATGTGACCCTGTGGGAGCCTCAGGCTGTAGCAGTCTGTTCCCAAAGTACTGCACCCTGTGGGAGGGATGCACACTGGAGCAATTAATGGAGAACTCCAGCCTGTGGGAAGGACTCACATTGGAGAGATTCATGGAGAATCATTTCCCATGAGAGGAAACGGCTCCTCACTGGAGCCTGGAAGGAGTGTGAGGAGGAAGAAGTGACAGAATTTGTGATGAACTGACTGTAATCCCAGTATCCTACCCAACTGTGCCCCTGGGGGAGGAGGTAAAAAACATCAGGAGTGAAGTTGTGCCTGGGATGAAGGCACGGCTGAGGACAAGATGGTTTTAAGAATTAGTTTTTAGTTCTCATTATTCTACTCTGATTTGATTGGTAATATATTAAATATATGTTTATAATATGCTTTTGACATGGCCCTCCGGAGCCCGGCTAGCTCTGAGCCACCACACTATGGTCCAGAAGGGCCATGCTGAGCGTGGGGAACTGTCACTGCAGGTGTTGTGTCAGTGACAGAACCTTAGAGCTTTGGCTCTGTGCAGGCAGACCGCTGTCAAGGGAGAGGTGAAAAGGAGAAAGGAGGCTCTTCTGTTCTCAGATTACAAAGACAGAACTTATTGTTAATGAAGGAAGGAGAACAAAAGAGCCCCAACCACCGCTGTGCAAGGGGTTTTATAGGGCTACAAACTAAGGGGTGGGCATAAACAGTAAACCAATCAGGGAACCATAGGGGAGGATCATAGGGTGGGGTTTACAGAACACAATCCAATGGGGACAAGGGGAGGCAAAGAAGGGGTCACATGGCCCAATGGGGTGTCGAGGTTTAGGGGATTCCCAAGGGGCTGGATATTTCAGGGATTGGCCCATGTGGGGATTGACAAGGGAAGGTCTGGAAGGAGGGGCAGGGTTTGGGTGATGGATGGGGAAGGTACTGGAATAAGGGGAGGAGACACGTTGAAGGGCGGTTTAGGGGAGGGTACAATTGAGGAAGAAACCATTGCAAGAAAACGGGGTGGGGGGAACATAGGTACAAACTACAATAATATAATTTACAATGAAATCAGGAAAAAACGTGTTGCAACATGTTTTCTATTATAGTAATGAATGAGTGATATTTCCCTGTCCATATCTTGATCCGTGAGCTTTTTATCATATTTTCTCTCCTTTGTCCAACTGAGGAGTTCAATCACACATTGGCAAATCAGTATGACTTCCCTTCTTGGTAAAGAGCTGGCCTTCCAGCTGTTACTGTGGCTGCATTTATACGAGTTTGTGTGAGGAAGAAATTGAGTAAATCATGACAATATTTATCAGCTGTTAATAATAAAATCTTAATTAAAAAAAAAAATTGTGCTGGTTTTGGCTGGGATAGAGTTAATTTTCTTTAGAGTTTCTGGCCTGGAGCTGTGTTTTGGATTTGTGCTGAACAGAGGGTTTATAATAAAGAGGTGTTTTTTGTGGTTATTGCTGAGCAGGTCTTACACAGAACCAAGGTCTTTTCTGCTTCTTGTACTGCCACACTGGAAAAGGGACTGAGAGTGCATGGGTGACTGGGAGGAGACACAGCCAGGACAGGTGACCGAAACTGATCCAAGGGATATTCCAGACCATGTGACATCATGCTCAGTGTAGGAAGGGGGGGAAGACGGAGGAAGGGAGAGGCATTTGGAGAGATGGCATTTGTCTTCCCAAGTCACTGTTATGTGTGAAGGGGCCCTGCTCTCCTAGGGATAGCTGAACACCTGCCTGTTCATGGGGAGAACTGCATGAATTTCTTGCTTTGCTTTGCTTTGCTTTGCTTTACTTTGCTTTGCTTTGCTTTGGCTTTGCTTTGCTTTGCTTTGCTTGATTTGCTGGTGTGTGCAACTTTTGCATTCCCTATTAAACTCTCTTCATCTGAACCCATGAGTTTTCCAGCTTTTATCCTTCCAATTCTCTCCTTGATCATCCTGCTAGGGGAGTGAGCGAGCAGCTCTATGGGTTGTTGGCTAGGGTTAAATCACAACATTAATAAAAAGTGTTCTAATAAATTGTGATCTATGTCTCTCCTGAGTCACTCTCCTACCACACAGCTTTACATAATTCAAGTCCTGCAGTAAGCAGCCAGTACAGGTGTTTGAAGCATCACCAGTTCTTGTGCATGCAGCTATAGCACACAGAACCCTCCAAGAAGTAGGCTGGTATTTATATCTAGTGCAAAGGCTCAAATCAACTCATAAATATGTTCTGTGTTTTAACAAAGTCTGGCATGTACCAGCTGTCTTCACAGGAAATTGGTGATTGTGATGAGTGCAAAGGGAAGGAATGCAAGCTACTGAGTATGAGTGAATGAATGAAAAAATTAATGTATCTTTTTATTTTCTTTGTTTTAAAATTATTTATATAAACTGTTAAAACAACACCAAAAGCAGTAAGTTTACAGTGTTGCTGCTGTTAACTCTCTTATCCGAAAGTGATTTGATGCAGCTCTCCCTACCAGTGACTTTGTGGACTAACATTTCATTTTTAAGCCAGAAGCTTGAATTTTTTTGCTATTACTGCAACTTGTCAAAAAACCAAGGAGGTGTCCAGAACCTGGTTGTAAACCTAAGCAATGGGTACAGGTGAAGGTTACAAGAGATGAAATCATGTTCAGAAGAGCATTCAAAAGGCATTGCCAAACCTGTTTGCAAGGTTTAAAAAACCAAAGATTAGTAAAACGTGCACTTTGGCTATGCCATAGCTGAAATGGAGGTTGAAAATAGAGTCTGTTGGCAGGTTTTAGAAAACTTTCAATTACAGGCTTAGGATTGCCCCCATAAAGTGGTGTGTGTATGTATATGTCCAACACTGGCATTTTTATGTAACTAAATAAGAAAAATATGTGGAGGGTACTGGATATAGACAGAGAGGATGGCAGAATCATCCGTGTATGTTTTTATCTGTTTGGAAAGGAGTAAGAGTGAGAGTGGCAGCATGCCAACTCCAAGACCCCAGGACACAGCAGCCCTGCCTATTCTTGAATGGTGACTGCTGCTGAATTGTATACACTAGCTGCCAGGGTCATTCTAGCTCAACCCACAGACTGTGTTTTCTTGGAAATGTCATGCAGGGCCAGTATGTTAGCAAGTCATATCTTTAATTCTGGAAACTCATATTCTGCTCTTGAAGAAGAGAAAAAAAGAAAGAAAATAATATTTTTTTCCTAACACTAAACAAGATCACAAATTAGGGTTAATTAGCCTTTTACATTTTCCTTAGTTGGCTGGAAGGTTTGAGGAAGATGTGAATCAAAGTGCTGGTGAGCTGGGCACATACGTACTGCCTAATGGCAGTCCTACTTGAATCCTACTGGCTAATCTCAATATTCCTTTCCAATACTGGGACTGGTATTTGGGAAAAGTATTATTAAAAAATAATCCACTTCCCTGTGGCATTGGTAACATCTGGGAGTAAACTTTAAATGCCCTCAAAAATTCTGTAACTTTGTGACAAAGAGAATCATATAAGTGAACACATTCTTTTTTGTGTTCCTTCCTCATAAATTGCCTATAATACTTATCCTAGATTTCAGTAGAAGTAGGACTAGCAAAAGACTAGGCATCAGACTATGTTTTAAAGGAACCCTAATGCTAAAATTAATATTTAGAAAATCACCCAGCAACAAAATATAACATTGGGCCTAATTTAGGTCAAGATTAGCAGAAGTACAAGTCCATTGTTTATTGCACAACTGGCTTGTATTACAAAAGCCTAGTATCTAAAAGCTGAGAATTTTTCAATTTCTCCTCATAGTCTGGGAAGCTCCAATTTTCTGATTGCTTTGCTTTGGTCTTCATAGTGTCAGAAAATGTGTTTCTGTTTTCACTGGTGTCACTGACACCCTGACAAGTCTGGAGCCACAAGGCAGAAATGGCAACACAGTCCCTGATGCACCACTCAGGAGATATATTCTGAGCTGGCCTGGGTAGACACTTTATGCCATGCATCCACCTGATACAACAGGTAGCCCTGGGTGTTTCTCCTGAGGCTGGCTGCCCAAAGATGAGTTCAGCCTACAATCAGTGAAAGACAGACGTCCAAGGGTAAGACAGCTCCTGCTTTTACCTGGATCTTGGTCAAATGGTCAGTTAGTCACTTTGATGGTTAAAAATCTGCCCAGTGCATTGAGTGTATCTAGATTCCAGGGGAAAAGAAAAGAAAAAAAGTCAGCAGTGGGATTTTCAAAATAACTTATGGCTGGTCTAATATTGCTCTGATATGTGTGTTTTGATCTTGCCCTTGACCCAATGTCTTTCTTGTACTCTGTTATTCCCTTCCTCAGTCATCTCCATAGGCTCTTTTCTTTCATGTATATGTACGGGACAGTTTTTTCTGACTTTTCTCCCATGTTTTACCTCATAGAGGTTTAATCTTTTTGATCCATATTATTACAATATTCTGCAAAAGAAATAAAAATATGCTATTTTGAAGCTTCCCACTTTGAACATAGAAACTCTAAATGCCTCAGTTTGATAGAGAAGAGAACAAAGTTCTACAGAAATTAAACTAAAAACTTTTCTTAACTACTCATACTCATACAATGGCTCAGTCAAGCCAATGATATCAGGTTTCTTTCTTTCATCATGTCTAAATTTCTGCACAAAGGAGAAAAAATGAAAATAAAAAATATATTACATACTCCTTGTCTTGATCCAAAGCCTGGAAAAACTGTTAAGGAATCTTTTGTTGTTTAAGACATACGTCATGCAACATATCACCTTATTCTTCAGCAGTCACTTTCCCCACTCAAAGCTAGTATTTTGACTATGAAAAATGTGTGTTTTTCTTCTTCTTGGATTCTTACCTTCAAATGATGCAGGATAAATGCTCTTCTTACTCTTCTGTGAAGGAGTGGCTGCAACGGTCAATGAGGGAAGACAAATTGATGTCATTCACCTGGACTTTAGTAAGGCCTCTGGTGCAGTTCCATATGACATTCTTATCTCCAGACTGAAGATGGATTTGAAAGGTAGACTATTCAGTGGATAAGGAATTGGCTATGTGGACACACTCAAAGTATTGCAGTCAATGGTTCAGTGTCCAAGTGGAGACACATGGCAAGTGGTGTGCCTCAGGGCTCTGTCTTGGAACTCGTGCTCTTCAATATCTTTTCCAATGACATAAGACAGTGAGATCTAGTGCACTCCCACCAAGTTTGCAGGTGACGTGAAACTGAGTGCTGTAGAGAAAATTGGTGTCCAGAGAAAACTGGTCTACTGGGTGGTCACCCTGCCATGGCTTTTTAGTTCCCTCACAACCCAAACCATTCTATGGTTCTTTAATTCTATGATTCATTATATAAATCTTAGCATTGGTTTTCTATGGCAAGGTTTTGGTAGAAGGGTGCTACAGATGTGGCTGCTGTGAGAAGATGCTGAAAGCTTCCCAAGGTCAAGCCACCAGTGACAGTTGTACCATCTCTGGGATAAGATGACCAAGAAGGAAATGAAATTATTTCAGAGAGCAAATAGCAGCCAGAGAAGAGAGGAGTGAAAATATATGAAAGATAGAACTCTGCATATATCAAGGTCAGTGAAAAAGTGGGGGAGATATTTCAGGCATTATAGAGGGTCCCCTGCAAGCATGTGCTGAAGAACATGGTGAAGCAGGCTGTCACTCTGCAGCCCAAGGTGGTCCACGGTGGAGCAGAGGACCACGTGTAACTACATGCTGGAGTAGCTGGATGCCCACAGGAGGCAGGGACCGCCAGGGAAACCCACACTGGAGCAGGTTGCTGGCAGGACCTGTAGACCCATGCAGTTAAGCCCACACTTGAGCCAGTTTGCTGGCAGGATTTGTGACCCATGGAAGACCCACACCAGAGCAGCCGGTTCCAGAAGAACTGCACCCTATGGAAGGAACCCACACTGTAGCATTTTGGGAAGGACTCATATTGGAGAAGTTTATGGAAGACTGACTTCCCTGGAATGGATCCTGTGCTGGAGCAGTGGAAGACTGTGAGGAGTCCTGCTTCTGAGGAGAAAGTAGTGGCAGAGACAGTGTGGTGAAGTATGGCAACCCCCATTTTCCACCCACCTGCATCATTGTGGGGAGGAGGTAGAATTCAAGAATAAATTTAAGCCTGAAAATGAGGGAAGGGTGGGAGAAAGGTATTTTTAAGATTTGGTTTTACTTCTCATGACTGTACTCTGATGTGATTGATAATAAAATCAATTTCCCCAAGTCAAGTCTGTTTTGCCTGTGGCAAGTGATCTCTCTTTGTCCTTATCTTGATCCACTAGCCTTTTGTTATATTTTCTCTCCACTCTACATCTGAGGAGAGCAATGATAGAGTGGCTTTGGTGGGCACATGGTATCAGCCAATGTTAAACCACTGCAAGCTTACAGTGAATTACTTTGACCTTCAGTGCTGTGGAGACAGAAAATATGTCAGGAACACATGGCAAAACAACTTTCCTCAAATCAGAACTAATCCTTAATATGAAATCAAGTAATTTTTTTTCTTCTAAGAAGGAGATACTTTGAAAGGTATGTTAGTTTTTTTTTCCCAGCATCTCTCTTCTGATTGTACCTTAGTCCATCAGGACAGAAATAAAGAAATTATTCACAAAGAGAAATGTTTGACTTAGCAGTTCTGGAACTCAGGGAGCTAATCCAGTTTACACCAGCTATGTCCTCATCCTGTACATATGAGGATATAAATGCAAAATCCTTTAAGCTATGTAGGATTTTGGCATATATTTTTTTTCTGAAAGAAACATGCTGTGCTGCTAAGTAAAATATTTTTCAGCATTCCATCTGTTGATGTTGACCCAGTTCTGGGCATCTAAGGTGTTTGGTCTGAGCACTTCAATTCCAGCTTTGCAAAAAGGACCTTTCCAGATAGATGGTTAAGAAAAGCAAACTTTTTTCCTGTATTGACAGCTTAAAGTGGTTTTTTTTCCATATTAGTTCCAATTAAGATTTTTTTTCTGATCAGTTGTTCTATTTTCAATAAATGTTCAAATTAAAAGAGGAGAATGTAATAAACAATTATCATGAAAATATATCCAAAGGAAGATAAAATGTATGCTGTTTTCAGGGAAAACAGACATTTTCATTTCTGTAAATAGGAATACTGTGTTACTAACAAATACCTTTAGTATTGTAGATAAGAGTCTGTCCTGTTTTATATCCCTTTGTTATCAAGGGAGATTGGAACTGTGGCAATTGACAGTATCTGTTGCCAAAAAATTATATCCATAGTTATGACCTAATTTAAACAATCTCTACTGACTGAACTGCCATCAGAGCTATACATACTTGTGTGTGTGGAAGGATTATAAGTAGTTTATATTTGGTTGAATCATAGTTAGGTGTTTGCTGGATTAAATAGTTAATTTATTTATTAAATGACTTGACAAATAATAGTTGAGTTTGATATAAGCTTTCTGTTTCAAATCTGTAACAACTTTAGTATTTTTTGACAGTACTTTTCATGAACAAAAACACTCTGTGAGTCACTGAATGTTGTGCAGCCTCTGACTGACAAGATAGTGACTTGCCTACACATTTATTACAACATTAGAGAAAAATGCTCATAAACTACACTTTTGGAGAGAGAAATTCTCAATACAAAAGTAAATAGCATTTGAAGACTCTAAAAACCCTATCTATCTGGAGTAACAACAATAATAAAAATATTCCTTATTCCTCTAACTGGAAAAAACACAAGCCAAAATCAGAAAAATTTAGCCAGGTAGGAAAATCTGTTTGAGGCATTCTCTGTCTCCTTCTACTTGAAACTAAAAGGAATTCACTAATTTTCACTGGTTATATTGAAAATATTTATTTATCTTCTAATTATCTGAGTCTCTAGGCAGTATGTATATGCAAAAGATAAAGAATTTCAAATACTCTATTTCTTTCTGCAAGTGCTACTAACAACCACAAATCTGTGCCCAGTACTAATTTCTTGAAGTAATGGTATTAATGAATAAGAAATGAGACAGGCAGAAGAGAAAGGATAAAGAAAAAAAGAAAATAATAAAAAAATTCCCTAAAATACACCACCAAAAATTATTAACAGTCAGACCCCCCACACCTCGACCCACTAATGTGAAAAAGACAGCAAAAAGAAACAACAAAACGAAAAGTAATGAAATAAGAAAGAAAAAAAAGATAAACACACAAAGGTATGTGCTCTCAGTGTAGAAAGAATTCCATGAAGAACTGTAAATGAGAAGGAAATGTGGTGTCTTTTCCAGTTTTCCTTAAGAGAACTGTATGGGAAGAAAATCTATTTTTAATAAAGGTTTTACCTGAAATCAGACTTTTGGCAGCTCATGTGGAATCTGAGCTACATAACTGGGTCTTTACCAGAGATCTCCTATGTTCTTGTGGAGTCCCTTGATTTCACAGTTTCCCTATACCTGATAGTAAGAGGGCCTCTCTGCTTACTGAATATAATATGGAAGCTGTTTTCCCCTCCTCTGATGGTCTTTCTAGACTTGCTGAAGGAAGTATTACTATTTTAAATATATCTTTTCATTCATATTTTCTTATTTTAGTGCCGCCCAAACATTCACCACAAATCTTTTTCTGCTTCCTTGGAGGCTAACTTTCATGCATACTAATAAACCACAGTATACAACAACATAAATTTCGTAACATACTCAGTTACCAGCATCCAAAATCCACATGTAGATATGTGTGTGACAGTTGACTAAAACAAGTAATAAAACACCAGAGCTGATGAGTTCCATATATTTAATCAAAGATGAACCTGGGGTACTTTTATCATTTTTTTTGAGTAATGGTGACTGGGCTTGCAATTCATGACAAGCTAATTTTTTTTGTATATAAAGACTGTGAGGTTAGTCTGAGAAAACTAGCAAAATAGATCTGAGTCTTTCTAATAAAAAATGGCTTAAGGTTATTATTATCTCTCAGAAAGACATGTAAGAAGGCAAAACATTCTCTAGCATTCAGCTCTGGCATTGATTTAGAGCCTTTGTCCGTGTTGTGTGCAAATCTACTACCAGAAATATGCTCTCTCACTTCTGGAAGCACTGAAGATATCTATCTTGATTTCAGTTTTATAGGGCCTAAAGTCTTGATGGCAAGTACATAACCCTATGTGGGAGAGAATTACATAAAAGTATAGTCCTTTCTTGTAATTTATGTAGGTTTTGGCCAGTTTCAACCAAATTTGTTGGAGAATGGTTTCAATAATATTCAATATTTCAATATATTTCAATGGTTTCAATAATACTTTGCTAGCCACCTGAGAATCCTAATAAAAGATAGCATCTGCGCAAATACAGAAACTAGGCAGTGGGTATTGGCAAGCCAGTACCCTATTTATATTTTCTTGCACAGAGGAGGAAAGGATATAAGTATTTCTTGTACATGGTAGATCAGGTAATCCAGAAATTAACTCAGAAGAAGCATTATCCCTAATGCTCCAGTGCATAAAACAACTAGTCTTTGCCACAGGTTAGGAATAAACTTCAGTTTTATTCTGTTGCTAAGTCAAGTCATTTGAGATGCTCAAGGCAATTTATTCCTTAGAGCTTAAATTCACAAAGGTTAATATCAATATGATTTAGGCATCCAAATGGCTTTGGCAATGTGGGCATAAATATGAGTTGCTTATTTTTGTCATGTGTTGGAACATCTGACTTAGTCCACTATTAGAAACATGATACTGAAAGAAATGGGCCAGTGGTCTTGAATAAAAGGTTATTTCCTTTGTGCCTTTCTTTCTGTCATTTTAGCATGTGTGAAAATCTGACAAGATTACCAGTGGGAAGAAATTAAATAACAGAAATCCAGGAATTTTTAAACCCATCTGTTTCTGCTGTAAAAATACTAATAGCGGAGAGGACCTTTAATTCTAAGCACTTACAACATTGGAAAATATTATTTTAAAATAATGATCTGTTTGAAATTAGTCACCCTATGAACAAATTTAAAACTTTTTCAGTACATGCCCTTCTGAAATAATTTTATCTCACATCACTTTTATCTCACATTACTGTTCTTAGTTATCTTTATATAGTACTTTGTTTCAGTTATACACATGTTCTACAGAAGAAAGCAGAAATGATTGTATGACTATCTTACTAAATACTAACAATAAATATCAGCACACCTATCATTCTCCTTAGGTCTCAAGTGGTATCCATGCCTTGCATTTGCAGATATTTGGTCCCACACCCATTACATGACCAAAAGGACTGAGCTTCTTTACTGTCATTCCCCAGTCATGGCATTTCATCTATTCACACTGGAGCTGTTTATGTTTTTCAAGCTCTCTTGTGTATGTGGATCCAGACAGGAAAGAAAACCTAGTGTGTATAACATAAGTAATTTGTTTCAAACTTGAATGAGGACCCACAAAATCTGGAACTGCAAAAATTTCAGAAGGCTTTCAAGGCACTAAAAATTTGCATGCAATACTGTCACACTAGTTTAAATGATAAACATGCTCACAAAATTGTGGTTTCTTCACAAATAATCTATGAATCCAAAACAGCCAGTATAATTAAAAATCTTAGAATTTACACAGAATTATTCCACTATACTCATAAACTTTAGCTCCTATTTTGAAAACTGTGATTGAAAAGATTAAATAAATACCTATGATTCAACTATTAGATAAACTGTCAAATACTTTGTGAGAACAAATCCTGATATCTCAATGGTTAAAAGTTTTTTAAATCATAGAATGTTTGGGGGGAGGTAGGCCCAGAACAAGCCTTGGATCGTTAGGCTTGGTGCGTCAAGGTGAAACTCACCTGAATGATTCTGATAAATGGGGTGATTGTTAATTATATTCGTGTGACCATAATTTATGGAAGATTGTATATGATTATAACCCATAACAAGAATAATGTTTTAATCCACAGTTGGATGAAATCAATAGAACAATGTAAATTTAATAATTAAACCTTTATGTTATATAATTTTGAGGGATAAAAGGGGGGTCTCTTTTCGGAGTTCTCTCAGAGTTAGATTTGGGTTTCTTACTCCTAACTCTTGGACCCTTCAATAAAGCACCACATATATCACCTGTGATTATGTGTTCTGTTTCTTGACGCTAACATCTTTGGCGACCCAGATGTGACCCTGTGAGTGCTGCTGAGTGTTTTGCAACCCGATCATGCTCCAGCTGACACCGGGTGATTCTCGGGGAGCCCATTGGCCGCGACCGTCTCCGCTGTTCACAATGTCCCACAGGAAAGAGGTAAGGTGCTTTAATCTGGTCTGGTAATACCTGCTAGTCAGATGCAGCAAAAGCCGTGCTTGGTTGGGTTAAGGAATTCCTGGTGGTCTTTGCCTAGGCGCCGTCCGTTAGACAGCTGTGAAAGCATTGCGGGCTCGGCATTTGTAGTTTGTAGTTGTATTGTAGCTGTAGTATGGAGAAGCAGAAAAGGATTTTGGGTGGAAATGCCCCCGCTCCGCTTCTCCTTTGGGGTGCTTATTAACATAGTGGAAACATAAAAAAGTAACTGGGGAAGAGTCACATAAAGCTAAGTTGACTGCTTATTGTAATACATGGTGGCCAGAATATGTCCTGGAGAGTGGGGTGGACAATCCCTGTTTACTGTCATTATTTTGGTCAGAATCAGTTGTGCCAGGAGGGCACTGCTAGCATCCCTGGGGTTGGGATGGAAAAATCCTGGTTTATTGTTTGGTTGTGTGGTTGTGTTTTGATTGTGAGAGTGTTTGTGTGAGTATTTGAAGTGGCCAGAGAGAAATGAAATGATTGGGGTGAATGCTTAAAGAGTGTATGGAGAGTGCAAATTTGATTTTTGTTGTTTTGTATTGGAAATTGTGGTTGTTATTGTTTTAAAGGATATTGTGTATTTTGAGGTAATGTTGTTATTTTATAGTAAAAGGTATAGTTACAATCAATGAGCTGAGCTGATAACTCTTTGGTTTATTTTTGATTTGACACTGTCATTTTGTGTCGAAAGTTATAGATGCAACGAGTCGGTGGTTTTTG
>VXBU01011493.1:4304-14484 GCA_013400315.1 Bombycilla garrulus | reverse complement strand
TTTTTTTTTTGCACTTAAGGTGTTTTTACACCTCAGAGTGTCTTATTTTAAAAAACCCAAAAAATTATAAATTACCTTATGGTATTTTTACAACCATTTTCTTGCACCTTGGGGGGCTTTTATGCACCGTTTTTTACACCTTGGGGTGGATTTTTTCCAACACCCCGGGCTATCTTTACAACAATTTCTTTGGCATCCTGGGAATTTTTTTTGCACCCTGGGCTATTTTCTATTTTTACAACCACTTTTTTGCACCCTGGGGTGCTTTTACAACCGTTTTTCACACAGAGGGTGTATTTTTTCCACCCCGGGGCATTTTCCAATCTATTTTTTTTTACAACCAGGTTATTTTTTAATAACCTGGATAATGATAATTTTTAAGAAGATGTTTTTTATCCCTTCCCAGGGTGTTTTTCTGTGGCGGTCTTTGTGCCCAGCCTGGGACGCCAAAAATGCGGGGATCTCCTTAACTCTAGGAGACCCTGCAATATATAGGAAAGTCCAGGTTTTCAGCCCGTGCTGTTGAAGGAGTAGTTTGGAGTAATTTGTTCGTGTTCTCAAGGTAGTTTATTAATTCCTTATCAAAGAGAGATTTCTCTGCCCTGCCAGGGTTGGCACAGAACGCGTCCAGAGACACACTGTGCCCGCCCCGGGTGAGCTGTAATCTTTTATATTAAAAATTACGTATCTAATGTTTACTATTAATTTCTAATCTGTGACCCTTACATTACATTGTTTAGCTCTCTGACAAACCAATCCAAAAGTGCCAACATCACTAAGAAGATGGAGGTTAGGAAGAAGAAGAGATAACATGCCACGTGTAAGAATTCTCCATCTTGACTCCCAGACCCCCCTGTCCAGAATCTCAAACCCCCCTGGACGTGGGTCCAAATCTTTCCCTTTTCATCTATAATTACTACTATTCTACTCTTCAAACTCTGGTGACTTGCAATTCTTCTTATAAGTTAGTAATTTGTTTCATGGATTAAAATCAAAACCACAGGCATTCCCAGTATCAATCCAGGTTCTCTGACACCTCTGGCAAGGCTGAAAAGCCATCCTGAGCAGGGTTTGGATCATTCTGAGATGCCACAGGAACCCCCTGGGTTCTAACATTTTTCAGCCCAGCCCCAGCTGTGCCTCTCACCAGTCGGAGCTGGTGACGCTGTGGTCGATGACGGTGCCCAGGGGAGGGGTCACAAACTCCTCTCCTGTCAGGCAGTACAAGTTGGTGCTCAGCTGCTTCTGCACCACCATCACCACAAGGCTGGGCTGGTAATTTTGGAAGGTGTGGAAGCTCTTCTGCAGCTGGGGCACCTCGTACTTGAGCACCGTGTCCAGCTGGGGGTCGGACACCCCGTCGCGGTAGACCACGATCTTCATGGGCAGGGAGTGGTTCAGCTGGGGGAAAAATGGGGAAAATCAGCTCGTTTTTACCTTCCTGCCATGCTCAGGGGCAGCTGAGGGAGGTGGGAGAATATTCCCTGAGCAGGAGAAGTTTGGGTGCTCAGGGATGGAGCTGGGAATTTAAGCCACACTGAGCTCCCCAAAAATGCAGCTCGGGGTGGGTTTGGGGAGGGAATCAATCACAGAATTCCAGAAATTCCAGACTGATTTGGGTGGGAAGGAGCATTAAAATCATCTCATTCCACCCCTGCCACGGGCAGGGAACCTTTCCCTGTCCCAGGGTGATCCAAGCTGGCCTTGAACACTTCCAGGGATCCAGGGGCAGCCACAGCTTCCCTGGGAATTCCAACCCAGCCAGGAATTCCTTCCCAATATCCTACCTAACCCTGCTCCCTGGCAGTGGGAATTCCCTGGGTCCTGTCACTCCAGGCTCTCCTGCCCAGCGAACTCCCAGTGTCCAGGGCTGCTCCTGAAACATCCACAGAGGGATGAGAAAATAAAATCAGAGAATCCTGGAATGGTTTGGGTTGGAAGGGACGTTAAAGCCCACCCAGTGCCACCCCTGCCATGAGCAGGGACACCTCCCAGTGTCCAGGTTGCTCCAAACCAGCCTGGGACACTTCCAGGGATCAGGCAGCCACAGCTTCTCCGAGAAAATCCCAAGAGCTGGGATTTTTCCTGGCCCTTGCCCTGTCCCAGGCTGCTTTTCTCACGCTGGGGACAAGGGACAGGCCTTTGGGAGCTGTAACGTGGCACTTCCCTCTGAGCAAACTGATCCCGAGATAAGGATGAGCTGTCCCAGCTCCACATCCAGTCCAAAGGCTGCCAGGGAGCTTTGCTCCCCTGCACGTATCCAGGCTGGAAGTTTGGGAGGTTTTTCCCTTTGTTTTGAGGGACTGTGGAGTTACAGGAGGCTGGTTTTGGTCGGCCTCACCTCGTAGAAGCGTTTGAGGGCTTGGGAGAGGCAGAGCCGGAGGCTGTCGGCGATTTCCTGGTGGGGCATCTGGAAAACCACCCTGGAGTACCACTTGGTGAGGATGCTGGGGATGGAAGGGGAACGAGCATCAGGAACCCCTCAGAGCCAGGCAAAGTCCACCGAGGCCTTGGGCAACCCCAGAGCGGCCCTGGCTCAGCATTCCCAGCAATTCCCCGCAATTCCCAACACAAACATGTCAGGGAGACCTCCCTGAGCGTGGGGAAAC
Source organism: Bombycilla garrulus (assembly GCA_013400315.1). Classification (NCBI taxonomy): domain Eukaryota; kingdom Metazoa; phylum Chordata; class Aves; order Passeriformes; family Bombycillidae; genus Bombycilla; species Bombycilla garrulus. Next base: position 11,875 of record VXBU01011493.1, on the reverse strand, counting down.
AGCAGCAGCAGCGGCATCCTCACTCCCTTCTGGCCAGGGAAGGGGATTTGGGATGGGATATCCTGCAAATTCCCAGGGCAGAGCAGGAGAAGCCCTCCCCCCTTCCCCAGGGAGCCTCGTACTCGTTCATGCTGGCCACGAAGCCGATGACAGAGCGCATGCCTTGGCGCCGGCTGTGGTGGATGTCCATGCCCACAACCATCAGCTGCTTCTGCAGAGGAGAAAACAGGATTTAGGGACAATGTCCATGCCAGCAATCAGCTACTTCTGGAGAGGAGAAAACAGGATTTAGGGACAATGTCCATGCCCACAACCATCAGCTGCTTCTGCAGGGAGGAAAACCAGGTGGGATTTAGGGACAACGTAGCAGCAAAATACAGGTGGGATTTAGGGACAATATCCATGCCAGCAATCAATCACCAGCTGCTTCTGGAGAGGGGAAAACAGGAGGGATTTAGGGACAATGTCCATACCAGCAATCACCAGCTGATTCTGGAGGGTAGAGGTGGGAAAACAAGTGGGATTTAGGGATATTAGAGCAGGGAGAGGCAGGTGGGATTTAGGGACAATGTCCATGCCAGCAATCAGCTGCTTCTGGAGAGGGGAAAACAGGAGGGATTTAGGGACAATGGAGTGGGGAAAGGCAGGTGGGATTTAGGGACAATGTCCACAACACTCAGCTGCCTCTGGAGAGGGGAACAGAGATGAGATTTAGGGACAATGTCCATGCCAGCAATCAGCTGCTTCTGGAGAGGGGAAAACAGGAGGGATTTAGGGACAATGTCCATACCAGCAATCACCAGCTGATTCTGGAGGGTAGAGGTGGGAAAACAAGTGGGATTTAGGGATATTAGAGCAGGGAGAGGCAGGTGGGATTTAGGGACAATGTCCACGCCCACAACCTTCAGCTGCTTCTGGAGGGAGGAAAAGCAGGTGGGATTCAGGGATAATGCCCATGCCAACAACCCTCAGCTACTTTTGGAAGAGGGAAAAGCAGGAATAAGCCAGGCACCTCCGGGCTCGGCTCCCTCCAGCTCCAAGGGACTCGTGCACCCAGGAGAATCCAACCCTGATTCTCCAGCTGGCTCATCCAGCCTGAGCCCTCAACAATCCATCTCCCTCCAGAGCTTCCAGGCTCATCCCAGGCCTCCTCCCAGGTTTTCCTGCCTTACCAGTGGGATATCAACCCCCCAGAGCTGCCCGCCCAGCTTGCAGTTGATCTGCAGCAGAACTTTCTGCACCACGCTCCTGATCTTGCCAGGATGGCCTGTGAGGGACTGGACGCTGATGACCTACAGAGAGGGAAAACACAGGGAAAAGTGAGGCTGGAGACGGCCATGGATTCCCAGGAATGGGGGTCCCAGCCCACCTGGGAGGGCACCGGGCTCTGCACACAGCAAAGCTTCTTGACGGCCCCGTAGACGTCGTCCCGGCCGCTGGGGATGAGGCACAGGAGCAGCTGCACCTTGTCCTGAGGGGAATCGTGGAATTGTTCAGGTTGGAAAAGCCCTCCTGGATCAGAGTCGAACCTAAGGTCACCAATAACCCAAGTACCACATCCACACCTCCAGGGATGGGGACTCCACCACCTCCCTGGGCAGCCCATTCCTGTATTTAACAACCTTTTCTACAAAAAACTCCTGCTGCTGTCTGAGCTGAGCCTCCCTTGGCACAGCCTGAGGCCGTTCCCTCTTGTCCTGTCCTTTGTTCCCGACCCCCACCTGACTTCCCCCTCCTGTCACAGATTTTTAGGGAAAAACGAGGTCCCCCCTGAGCCTCCTCTCCCGCAGAGGTGCTCCCATCCCACGCCCCAGGGATCCCCAGGGATGTCCCCACTCCTCACCTGGCTTCCCAAAGAGCTCTGGATGGTCCTGACGTAGGTCTCGATCCGGTCATCCCGCAGCTCCTGCACCGTGGGCTGTCCCACCTGCATCCCCAGGGCGCCACAGCTGCTCCTCATGGCCACCAGCAGATCCTTGGCCAGGTGCTGCAGCCGCTTGGGATAGATCAGGAGCCAGGAATTGATGGAGATCTGCGAGAAAAGCCAGGACAGGCCATGGTTTGGGGGGGTTCCTGTGGCTCCCAACCCACGCAGCACGTTCCCGTTTGGGAGAGGAGGAACCTACAGAGCGCAGAGCGGAATTTGGGAGAGGAAAAATGTGCCTAGTGTCACAGCAGGGAGCTTGGAGAGGGAAATTTGGGATAGGGAATTTGGGCCAAGAGCAACCTGCAACACAGAAGGGAATTTGGGAAAGGGAAAATGGCCCAAGAGAAATATGGAGCAAAGAGGGGAATTTGGGAAAGTGGCCCAAGAAAAATCTGGAGCACAAAGGGGAATTTGGGAAAGGGGAAGTGGCCCAAGAGAAATCTGGAGCACAAAGGGGAATTTGGGAGAGGGAAAGTGGCCCAAGAGAAATTTGGAGAAAAGGGAATTTGAGAAAGGGAAACTGGCCCAAGAGAAATTTGGATGAAATTCCATCCAATTCCTGCATGTGAAAGGCTCCCTCCACCCTGAGATGAGGTGAGAAGCAGACACCACAGCCACATAGCTCCAACTCCTTCAGAAAAACACGCTGGAGAGCAAATCCAACACAAACAAGGGAAGGGTTCGTGCTGGAAGCGACTGAACCAGAATGCCAGCACTCAGAAAAACCCATCCCAGCTTTGCAAAGAAGGGGAAGCTGCTGCTCACCACGGCGATGGGCACTTCTTTCGTCACCTCCCGGTGCCAGCCCAGGCTCTCGGCGGGAAGGAAGGAGCGGTGCCGGAGGTTGATCCTCTCCGCGGGCAGGATGTGACCCTGGGTCTGGGCAGAGCGGGGATCTCCAGAGCTGGCTCGGCTGCCCCCCGTGCCCAGGGAGAGGCCGGGAGCCCCGCAGCCCTTACCCTGTAGATATCCGTGTCCAGGAAGAGCCCCCAGCGCTCCAGCTCGCGGGAAGCGTCCGGCGCGTCCCGGATGCGGCGCAGGAGGCCGGTGAGGCGCTGGTAGTGCTGCTGGGGGCTCTGGATCATCTCCCACATCACCTCCTGCACCGGGAACAGCCACGGTGAGGGAGGGCTGGGGCTCCCCCGGAGCCTCGGGAAAGCTGGGATCAGGGCACGAGGCAGGCTCTGACCTTCAGCATCCGGCTGTTCTTGTGGAGATCGGGGAGCCCGGTGAGGAAGGAGAGCTCTGGCACGAGCAGCACCATCTCCAGCCGGCGCTGCAGGGAGGGACAGGCACTGTCAAGAGTTCCAGGGCTGGGAATCCCTGCTCTCCTCCCCAAGGGCACGGAATCCCTGCTCTCAGTGTTCCAGGGGTTGGGAATTCCTGTTCTCAGCGTTCCAGGGGCTGGGAATCCCTGCTCTCCTCCCCAGGGCTGGGAATCCCTGCTCTCAGTGTTCCAGGGGCTGGGAATCCCTGCTCTCAGCGTCCCAAGGGCTGGGAATCCCTGCTCTCAGCGTTCCAGGGGTTGGGAATCTCTGCTCTCAGTGTCCAGGGGCTGGGAATCCCTGTTCTCAGCGTTCCAGGGGCTGGGAATCCCTGTTCTCAGCATTCCAGGGGTTAGTCATCTCTGCTCTCCCCAGGGGCTGGGAATCTCTGCTCTCAGTGTCCAGGGGTTGGGAATCCCTGCTCTCCCCAGGGGCACGGAATCCCTGTTCTCAGCGTTCTAGGGGCTGGGAATCTCTGCTCTCCTCCCCAAGGGCTGGGAATCTCTGCTCTCAGCGTTCTAGGGGCTGGGAATCCCTGCTCTCAGCGTTCCAGGGACTGGGAATCCCTGCTCTCCCCAGGGGCACAGAATCCCTGCTCTCAGCGTTCTAGGGGTTGGGAATCCCTGCTCTCAGTGTCCAGGGGTTGGGAATCCCTGCTCTCAGCATTCCAGGGCAGGGAATCCCTGCTCTCCTCCCCAGGGGCTGGAAATCCCTGCTCTCAGCGTTCCAGGGCAGGGAATCCCTGCTCTCAGCGTCCCCAGAGGCTGGGAATCCCTGCTCTCAGTGTCCCAGGGGCTGGGAATCCCTGCTCTCAGCATTCCAGGGGCTGGGAATCCCTGCTCTCCTTCCCAGCGCTGGGAATCCCTGCTCTCCTCCCCAGGGGCTGGAGGAGCCCAGAGCAGCCCCTGGATCTCCATGCCCAGCTCACCCTTCCATCTGGCATCTGTTTCTCCTTGGGCTTGTGGACGAGCAGCGGCTGGTCCAGCTCCCTGATGGTGATCCCATAGGCCTTGCTGGAAAAACAGCACCGTCACACAGCCCTGGAATTTCAGTTTGGAAGGGATCTTGCAGAACACCCGGCCCCAAACCCCTGCTGTGGGCAGCGAAAACTCCCTGCTCCTGCTCCCCCAGCTCTGGCATGGAGCCCTTCCCATTCCCACGGGACGATCCAGCCCCTCCTCACCTGTAGCACTCCACAAAAGTGATCTCCTAGCAGCCCCTCCTCACCTGTAGTACTGCACAAAGGGGATCTCCCAGCAGCTCCTCACCTGTAGCCCTCCACAAGTGATCTCCCAGCAGTGCCTCCTCACCTGTAGTACTGCACAAAGGGGATCTCCCAGCAGCTCCTCACCTGTAGCCCTCCACAAGTGATCTCCCAGCAGTGCCTCCTCACCTGTAGTACTGCACAAAGGGGATCTCCCAGCAGCTCCTCACCTGTAGCCCTCCACAAGTGATCTCCCAGCAGTGCCTCCTCACCTGTAGTACTGCACAAAGGGGATCTCCCAGCAGCTCCTCACCTGTAGCCCTCCACAAGTGATCTCCCAGCAGTGCCTCCTCACCTGTAGTACTGCACAAAGGGGATCTCCCAGCAGCTCCTCACCTGTAGCCCTCCACAAGTGATCTCCCAGCAGTGCCTCCTCACCTGTAGTACTGCACAAAGGGGATCTCCCAGCAGCTCCTCACCTGTAGCCCTCCACAAGTGATCTCCCAGCAGTGCCTCCTCACCTGTAGTACTGCACAAAGGGGATCTCCCAGCAGCTCCTCACCTGTAGCCCTCCACAAGTGATCTCCCAGCAGTGCCTCCTCACCTGTAGTACTGCACAAAGGGGATCTCCCAGCAGCTCCTCACCTGTAGCCCTCCACAAGTGATCTCCCAGCAGTGCCTCCTCACCTGTAGTACTGCACAAAGGGGATCTCCCAGCAGCTCCTCACCTGTAGCCCTCCACAAGTGATCTCCCAGCAGTGCCTCCTCACCTGTAGTACTGCACAAAGGGGATCTCCCAGCAGCTCCTCACCTGTAGCCCTCCACAAGTGATCTCCCAGCAGTGCCTCCTCACCTGTAGTACTCCACAAAGGTGACCTCCTGGCCGCTGGCCAGGGTGAAGGTGTCCTTGGGGGTCTTGTCCCAGTCGATGTCATCCACGCGATAGGTGCGGTTGTTGTAGCGGGTCATGACCACGCTCCCCACCAGCTGCTTGGTGCACTCGTCCTGGAACGTTCTCTGGCTCTGCGAGTGGATGGTTTGCCTGGAAAGGAGGAGAGGCGTGGAACGCTCCCTTCCTGTGCTACCCCAAAAGCAAAGCACCTTTCGCAGCGCCCTCGTCCCCAAAGCTTTCGGGGTTTTTGCCGCTCTCCTCACATCACGCTCAGCACGGACTCGCTGCGGATGATCTTGTGGATGGCGTCCACCATGAGGAAGAGCCCTCCGTCCTTCCTCCGGATGCTCACGGCGTAGCCCGGCCAGATGTGGAGGCTGTGTCCAGAGGGAAAGAGGCCTGGGTTAACTCAGAGCAGCCAAGGAACACCCAAAAATTCAGGGATTTATTCCAACTGCTCAGAACAGCCACTCCAAACTCAGAGCTGACCTGGGAAAACTTCCCAGCTCCCAGGGATGATCCTATGGGAAGGAAGGTGCCAGCACCCACCTGTAATTTTGTAGAGTGGTGGCCTGGGAAGGTTCAAAGAAATGTCTCCCCACCAGGCTCATGTTTAACATTTTCATCACCCTAAGGAAGGAAAAGCAGGAAAAGTGGGACTGGATGAGGATTGGCAGGAGGAAGGAGGAAAGGGGTGTCCTCGCTGGAGCTCAGGGAGGGTCTCTTTGGTCTCTCACCTGCGGAAAACCACGTTGTAAAAGGGGACGCAGAGATCCGAGCTGGGCTCCAGGATTTTGGTCATCTGGATGTTGATGGAAACCTCCTGCCCGTCGCTCTTCCTCTGAGCCTTCAGGCTGACCTTTGGCAGAGCCAGAGGGGGTTCTCCCACCCAAAACAGGGGCAACCCTGTACCCCCAAACTGGGTGAGACCCCCCTCCCCTTACCTTGGGGATCTGGATGGGCAGGAAGAGGATGGAGCCATCGAAGGCCATCACGTCTCCGGTCACGGCACACTGCTCCTTCAGCATGGCTAAGCGGGCACTCCTGCACTCCACCTCGGGGCTGGGGGCACACAGGGGCTTTTCTCCCTCCTCTGCCACCCCCACACCTCGCTCAGCCCCCCAAAAATCCCCCCCTGAAGGCAGAAACCCAGAGCTCTTTGTTGTGCTGGGGCTGCTCCACCTCAGAACAGCCTGGACAGCAGGAGGCACACAGAGAGCTCTGCCTGGTGACATCCTGACCTCGAGGGGCTGTGGGGGAACCCTGGCCCCCCATTATCACCTGAAGCTCACGTGGTACTGGTAGACAGCTTCGTTCTGGCAGCGGATCTTCACAAAGTTCAGCCCCAAGGGGACGGTGGCTCCCTTCACCACCGGCTTTGTCCCCTGCGTCCTGCAGGGAGAGGGGGTCAGAAGAGCCCCAGCAGCACCTGGAGCCCACCCCGCGGGGCTGGGGCCGTCACTTACAGCCTGGCAGCAGCTGGGGGGGTCTCCGGGGTGGGCACGGGCGTCGGGCAGGGCTGGGGGCTGGGTGGGCACCGGGCGGGCACGGTGGCGGCTCTTCCAGGCTGTGTGGGCAGCGCGTCCCCTCTGCCTTTCCACAGGATCCTGCAGCCCCAGGGGAAGCTGCGCTGAGCCCCGGCACACGCTGGGGTCACACTGCGATGACCCCCTGAAATCCCCCTACTCCTGCCCCACGGCAGCCTGGGGGCTCAAAACACCCAGTCTTTGGGATAAAGGGATAGGAGGGCCAGACAAGATGGGGAAGACAGAGAATAAGGGAATAGGGCGGACACATGGAGCAGGGGGAGACGGAGGGGATGGAAGGGGAAAAGGAACAGAAGGGACAGGGAAGATGGAAGGGGGCAGGAGGACCCAGAGGAGGGCGGGCACTGAAGTTTAGGGGTGTGGGGGACTCACTGCCCACGCGTGGCGGGCGCCGCCAGCGCTGCCCCCTTGTCCTTCTCCTGCTGCTGCACCGGGCCCGGCGGAGCCGCAGCCTCCTCATCGCCGGCGCCGCCCCGGCCTGCGGGAGCAGGGGCACCGTGAGCCGGGGACAGGGGCTCGGCTGTCCCGCCCCCCCCCCTCACCGCCGGCACCTACCGAGGGGCCTCTCCGCAGGCCGCTCGTCCAGGCCCAGCCCGCGGAACAGCGCGGGGAACGGCGACGACGCGGGCAGGGGCTGGGCGAGGCCGCGCGAAGGCAGGCGAGGGGAGAGGGCGGCGATCCCGCGGAGCCCCCGGGCCATGGGCACGGCGGGGCCGGGCCCGGGTCCGGGCCGGGG
>VXBU01011485.1:1393-17822 GCA_013400315.1 Bombycilla garrulus | reverse complement strand
GGGGCGCAAGGAGCGGGGAGGTATCGCCGGAACTCCCAGGGTAGGGCGGCGGCGGGCGGTGCTGGGTGGTGAATCTGGAGCTCGGTGCGGGTCAGGGCTGCGAGGGGTCGGGGTGCACTCGCTGAATCGGAGTATGTGGGAGTGCACTACGGCTGTACATTGAAAATATACATGCACGTCCTGTTCCTCCAGGTTTATAAAGCGACATTTAAGGTGTGTAGCCGAGCATTAAGCCTTAGGGTTCACAGTATTTTATTGGGGTCAAAGTTTGTAACTTACAAATGTCGTTTGCAAAGGAAGAAACGGCTTTTAAATGTTTAAGCTTGAATTCCCTCCTGGAGGAGATCAGCTGTGCATGTTTGTACGGAGGTTTTGTTTCGTGATGTTAAAAAGGATGTCCTGATGATAGGCGGTGTTTTTGTGTCCCTTCCTTTGGCAAAGGGTGGTAACTTTTTAAGAATGTATGCAAGATTTGCAGTCCAAATATAGAAGTCCTTAGCTGATGGAGCAGGTAGCACGCTCTAGTGCACTGAATCCAGGATAATTGTAGGCACTGAAAAGCACCGAGAGTGGGAGTATTACTGTGTGTTCTTCAGATGTCATGTCATACATACTGTGAATGTATTCTTAATATGTTTGGTAAACTGAAAAGTACTCTGCAATAGGTAACATTTGTTATTTGCAGTTTGATATGCCGTAGGACTTTTCACTGGTTTTAAAAACCTGAGTCCAATTTACTTTAGCTTCTGGATGTATGGTAAGTTTCGCTTTGTTGGCAGGCCAGGTATCACCAAAAATGTTGATGTGTGGGAGCAATTCCCCTGACTTGAAGAGGGAGTGTGCTCGTTTGTATGCACTTTTAATTTCTTAAAAATAATAGACAGGAGCCCTTCTTAAATGGAATAACTAAACTCTTCATTAATACTAGGTGTCCAGTGTTGATGCCATAACTCACATCTACTTCAAACTAGTTGTGCTGCCAGAGCAAACTGATTTTTGTCTCCCAAGCACCCAAAGAAGCTAACTTTAACTTGGATCAACTCTGGTTTTCTTTGTCTACTCCCACACTTTGTGTCCACACAAGACAGTAAAGGACACAAGGACAAAACTAGTTGAGCTGACTCAATTGGTTTCTATCTAATCAAAGTGCCTGTAAAACTGACAGAAGCTCGCTATAAGAACTGGCTTTCTTTGTAAATACTGGCTGTCTCTGCTGATTGACTGTAAGTTACAAAAATGGAGAGTTGAAGTGACTTTGTAGAGATGACACAGACTTTTAGGCTCTTAGGATACTTCTGCTTGTTTTGAAAACTGCCTGCCTTCACAGGTGCTGATGGTGCAACCTGTATGACTTAACTGCCTTTACTCTCAGTCTTCAAATTATGTGTGGAACTGAAATCAATTATCAGTTTAGAATGTGGCTTGTTTATGAACAACAGACCAAATCCATTCAAATTCAAGTTAAAAGGTACAAGTAATAGCTGCAAACATTCCACTTTCATATAGTTAAAAGTTTTACTGATTTAGAAATATATCAGCTGATAATCAGCTTTAGGTTTTTTCTAAGTGTGCCAGTAGTGACAAAATGGTTGTGTTGTGTCACACTGCTTCAAATAGAATTTTCTTTAGACTAATTTTAGTACTTTTGTTTACAGGCTCCTGCTTACCATCTCATTTTAGAAGGAATTCTAATACTATGGATAATCAGACTTCTTTTCTCCAAGACATATAAGCTTCAAGAGCGATCTGATCTAACACTTAAGGTATGGTGAAAAAATATTTCTTTTTGGAGAAACAGTTTATAGCAATTGATGTATCGGATGTTGAACCACTGCTGCATTATAAATGGTTCTGCTTTTTTTTCTTGAACTTCAAAGGGTGGGCTTGCTTTGGATTCAGGAACTGCTTATTGCTTAAACATGTCAGTTGTGCTTTTAAAATAGCGCTGTGTTTGAGAGTCTGAGAAGTAAAAAAACTGACTGTTAAGCTATGAAAAGCTATCATTGAAAAGTTCTACTCAGTGGAGGGCTTTATTTTAGAAATGAAAGCTATGTTAGAAAGCCCACCAAGCAAAATGAACTGTAAGATTGTAGGTGGTAGGAAAATGCTCAGTCTGTATATGCAGTGTCTATAAGTAATAATTCTGAGAGATTACAGTGGGTTCAGCAAAAATTGTAGTTTAGCAGCAGTTTTCCTCTTTTGTAGTGTTGTCCCGAGAAAATAAAACAGCTATACTTATGAAGACTGGAATATCTTCCTGACTTCTGGCTGTAGACTATCAGAAATGATTAAAATTTGTTTGGAAGATGTCCCTTTAGTTTATTTGATGTCAGAGTAGTGATATCCCTTATAAATAAGATAAACTGAAATTTCTTCATGGTACTAATGAAAGTTTGTGGAAGAGATTTATGGGTACTTGTAATAGGTATGTGTAATTCCCATATGTGTCATGTGTTTGCCTGCTTTTTGATCTTATTCTCACTAAGGATGCATATTAAAGCTGCATGCTTACTATAATTCATCAGTGAACAGGATGCAGGGACTGTAGGCACAAGTCTATAATTGTGAGCAAAGCTGTAGGCAGTGTCCTCATTTGGGGAGCACTTACAAAACAAATTTAGAGTGTCCTAGAGAACACTTCAGCAGATATTTATTGAGGTAGCTGGCATGGCTTCAGAAAAGGCAAGTCCTGCCTGACCAACCTGTGATGGAGTGACTCCATTGGTGGACAAAGGAAGGGCTACAGGTGTCATTTACCTGGACTTGTGTAAAACCTTTGACATGGTCGCCCTCAACATCCTTCTGTCTAAATTGGAGAGAAATGGGTGTGATGGGTGGACTGCTTAGGTGGGTAAGAAAGTGGTTGAATGGTCTCACCCAAAGGCTAGTGGCCACTGTCTCTGAATCCCAGTGGACATCAGTGACAGGTGTTATCCCTCAGGAATCTGTACTGGGATCACTGTTATTTAATATCTCAATTAGTATCTTAATTAATTTAGTATCTTAATTAATGGCCTAGACGATGGGATCAAGTGCACCCTCAGCAAATTTGCACGACACCAAGCTGTGTGTGGTGGCTGACACACCTGATGGAACAAGACAAAAAAGTGGGCCCATGGGAATCCCATGAGGCTTAACAAGGCCAAGTGCAAGGTGCTGCACCTGGAACAGAGTAGCCTCTGGTTTCGGCCCAGGCTGGGGATGAACAGATCAAAAGCTGCCCTGGGGAGAAGGACTGGGGGGTGCTGGTGGGTGAGAAGTTAGACATGACCCAGCCATGGCACTCCCAGCCCAGAGAGCCAAACGTGTCCTGGGCTGCATCCAAAGCAACGTGGGCAGCAGGGGAGGGAGGGGATTCTGCCCCTCTGCTCTGCTGAGACCCCACCTGGAACCTGCATCCAGCTCTGAGGGCCCAGTACAGGAAGAACAAGGACCTGCTGGAGAGAGTCCAGAGGAGGCCATCAAGATGATCAGAGTGATAGAGCATCTCTGCTATGAGAAAGGGCTTAGAAAATTCATTTGGATTGATTAGCCTGGAAAAGAGGAGGCTTAGAGGTGACCTAAGTGCAGCCTTCCAGCACCTGAAGGGAGCCTACAAGAAAGATGAGGAAGACTATTTTCAAGAGCATGTAGTGACAGGACAAGGGGCTTCAAAGTGTCAGGTTTAAATTATATAGTAGGAAGGAATTCTTTACTGAGGGGATAGTGAGGCAGTAGCACAGATTGCCCACAGGAGTTTTGTATGCCCTATTCCTGGAAGTGTTTAAAGCTGGATTCCATGGGGCTCTGAGCAACCTGGTGTAGTGGAAGTTCTCCCTGACAATGGCAGAAATACTGGAACTAGATTGAATTTAATGTCCCTTCCAACCCAAATGTTTCTATGACTGGAGGCAGGAAGTGAACTAAGCAGGAATCAAATATGGCCTGTTCAGTTTTGTGCTTGGAAGAGGTTTAATTGATCCTGAGATACTCAAAGTTTGCCATCTTTGATAAGAATACAGAGGAAGAAGGAATGCAAACGGGGCTCCAGTGTGAAACACTGAGTATTAATATCATCTAGGAAGATAGGCTGCAGCCATAAAGTAGGCCTAGATTGTCCATGCAGAAACTAGTACAGTTCATCTACTAGCATTTTCCTGCTTCAGATAGTTCTCATTTCTAGTATTTTGGAGAATACAGTTTTTTGTTTTGTTTTAAAGAGTCATTCTCTCTGCAGTAGAAGGCAGGAAAAGGCTCTAAGCAACTCTTGGATAAATGGAAAAGAGGAAACCTGTCTTTTCCTTACAAAGTAAGAAATTCACTCATATATCTTTCTGTGCATCTGTGCATGCAGTTGCAGGTCATCATCTTAATTTGTGACTTACCATTTTGCTGAAGCTGAGGAAAGTACACAGACCAATCTCTAATAGTGTCATGTGGGGAAGAAAATTGTTCTGTGTCTGTTTAACTGGGGGTAGTAAACAACTGGGAGATTGGACATGTAGCAAGGGTTTAGAAGCATGTCAGGAGGAAAAACGTGGAAATGGCTAAGCTTAAATAACCCTGCTTTTGCAAGATGACAGTATTAAAATATGGGCTTTCTGAAAAATAAAAGCAAGCAAATATGTTATTGCTGTGGTACTTTTGTTGAGATTTATACTAACTTTCCTGAGGTTGAAGGGTGAAAAGGAATGTGAATACTAGCAAAAATGCAACCAGGGATCAAGAATTACCTTGTACATTGAGTAGATACGTTGATTCACATTGCAGATTACAGACACAAAAAGTTGCAGTGCACTGTGAGCCCTATTGCGGCAAAAGGTCTGACTGTTAAAGATGCCATGGGCTTGTTACTTTTTCTTGATGGCAAAAAAAATTGCATGGGTGAGTGCTCTTTGTTCTGATCCTATGTTCAAGTTGGCTAGCCTAGTGAAGGTGGTGCAAGTTAGAGTAGCTGACTGTATCATTGATCTTTGAAGATGGAAGTAGTGGTTGCTTTAGGAAGATCTGTATTTGGAAAGTTAGTGGGATTACATCCACAGTTGGAGGAGTTAAGCAAATTGATACAACAGAGTCATGGAATGATTCAATTTCTCTTTCTACAGTAGATAATTCTTGTGAGGAGAGCTCATTTTTTGTGTAGGGGAATAGCTCTGAACACACAGAGATCTGTCTTCTCCTTAAACATCACAAAAATCTGCACCTAATTGGCACTAGTCTGTGTTGTGGATTAACCCCAGTAGGCTTGAACATTGCGCAGCTGCTCACAAAGCAAAGGAAGAATAAAAGCAAGAAAGAAAACTTGTGAGTGAATATAAGGTTATTTAATATGCAAAGGAAAGCGGAAGAGGGCAGAAAACAATGCAAGTGATGTCTCACTCACCACCTCTCATGGATAGGTCAGTATCAGACAGTTCCCAAGCAAAAGGTGACTAAATTCCTTAAAACCCCTCTTCTTCCTTTTATTGCTGTGTGACATCGTACAGCATGAAATCTGTGATTGGTTAGTTCAAGCCTGATTGTGTCCTTTCCCAATCTCTCAGGCATGCACCAGTCTATTCACTGTGGGAACAGAGTGTGAAAGAGAAGGTGCTAGCACTGTGCAAAGGCTGTTCAGCAAAACTTAAGTGTTTTACCAACATTGTTTTGGTCACAGCACTGTGTGAGCTGCTATGAAGAAAATTCCCACCATCACAGCCAGACTCGGTACAGTCTGTTTCATACAATATGGGATCCCATACAGCCAGGCTTCTGTGTATGTGTTCATTTATGTGTGGAAATATGCTAGTTCAGTAAGGAGACTGCTGCTGATTTGTTTTCTGATTTGTTCTAGTTTGAGTCATGCTGTGGTGTCCAGTCTTTACCACACCAGAAGGAAAAACTAGCTTGCTTTGGTACAGCCACTGGAGATGGGCTTGCTCAGGTGGAAGAGCACACACTATCTTTATGCCAGCCACTCATATCATGATACCTGAAGTCTCTTTGTGGATTTTTGCTGGGAACACTGCCAGAGCAGAGCTGGCTCCATGTAATAAATATTAATGAAGAAGACAATTACTGCGCAGCCATCTTAGTGATCTGTTAGGACAAGTCAGTCCTGGGGAACGAGAAGCAAATGATATATTGTGCAACATAGTGCACTTAGGAGTCAGACTTCTAAAACTGTGAAGAAATCCACCCTGAAGGTGGATTCTAGGTTCAGTCAAATGTGTAGCAAGAGTACTACAAAATCCAGTGCAGAAATCACCTTTCAACTGGCTAACTCTTATGCTTTGGTCATAGTGTTTGTAAGTACTCCTGCTGTTTCTTTTAGAAAATAGTCTCTTCCAAACCAGTTACTGAAAAGGTGCAGTGCTTCTCCGATACTGTAAGTTCCTGATAGTTCAATGCTTTAGGAAACAAATAATTCTGTGGCCATACAGAGTGCTAGATGGAGATTCTTATGGACTTTCACACAAAGTAAAATCTGTAGAAAGTGACAAAGTGAGGACTGTAGAAGTTTGCATGGCAGCATTTATCTATGTGTGAAAGGAAGGTGCCCTAGAGGTCTGTTTGTCTTTTACTCTGCAGCAAATGGTAATGATACTGAACTTTTCTCTCAATATCCGTGAAGTACTACTAAGAGTCACATCTCCCCATTTGCAAATGGGAGGAATAGTTTTTTCTTTGGTTTTAGAATTTCCTCTGCATTAATAGCATGGGATGCATTTTATTTGAGTGATACTAGTTAAGGGGCTGGAAAGTTCCTATCAGAGACAAATATTTGATGTGCAGCTGAGAAATACATAGGCCTTGGGAGCTCTGTTTTGCTGGAACAGCATTCACAGACTAAGATATTTTTCTATAGGAAATAGCAGAGGTAGTGTGCTCTTGTAAAGGTTTTCAGTAATTCTGAACTAAAACTCCCTAGGTAGGTAAAATTTCTCTTATGTATGATCATACCTACATACTTCAAAAGAGAAATTTTCATCTGGTGTGCCCATTATCTGTGCCAGTTTATCTCATTATGTTACATGAGTCTAGAAGTATTGTGAAATTAAAGACATATTTGAGGACCAGTAAATTAAAAGTTTTATTAATATTTTGATATTAATGTTTTGATATGCATGTATGACATAGTTTCAGAACAGTAGTGCTAGAGAAGAATTGTCTTCATGAACAAAATTGGTACCTTTTCTTAAGAACCTGGGTAAACAAGGCAACTTTTTTAATAATTTGAGTTGAATCTGTTTACACCCAAGTATTTTCCTTACCCAAGGTATATGGCAATGGAAAAGTAAAACCCACAACAGAATACAACCACCCAAAACCATTGTATATGGATGTGTATGTATCTGTGTGTATTTAAATAAACAGATTGAAGATGTTGTAATGTATAAATACGCACAAACGAATTCAAGATTTACTTTAGGGTTAGGCTTCAGAGAGCCAGATAGTTCAGAGTCTGAGGGATACTGGGGCTGGAAAAGTCATGCCTAGGAGATCACAGCAAGGTACCAGCATTACTGCCTCCACACCTTTCCAATATGGGACACCCATGGAGGTGGAGACTTCAGCCTTGGCACCATGACAGTTTGGGTTAGGGTTCAGAGAGCCAGAAAGCCTGAAGCTAAATGTATAAAAAGGTATGTATATTATGATTTATAAAATATAGTTATAAGTATTTTATGGAGTATATTTTCTTGTTTATTATGTATTAGCCATAAAATAAAATATATACACTTTATAATGTTATTTATATTTTATTTATTGCTTATAAATTAAAAGTAATTATAAAAGGGCAAGTGGAAAAGTTGAAGGATGAGTTCACTTACATTGCAGTCCAGGAAAGTGGAAACTGAAAGTTTTGAGTCCATTCTTTTCATGAGATGGACGTTTTCAGTGCAGCAAACTGAAGAGAAATATGCAAATCAGCTACATATTGAGGATGTTACAGTGTGAATTAAAAATATGGTTTCTCTGTATGTTTGAAAATTAGCTTTTTTTTAGTGATATTGGTGTGAAATTTTATCTGTTTAGGAGGTAAGGGATAAAAGTACTGTGGTACTGGATCACTGTGTGAAAGTCTGCTTCTGCCCTGTCCTTTTGTTCAGAGGCAGATGGTTGTGTTTGGGCTGAACAGTCAGAAGGACAGGCCAGTGTACTGAGGTATTTGGTGAATGGGAGGAGAAAAGAGTTTTCATTGTCTCATCTGCTGTGGTGGGAGGCTGCTTGAGATTAAGATTGGTGCTCATTTTAATCATCAGTGTCTCCAATCCTCTCCTCTGATAAGAACTGGTGGAAACAGGTGACATGAGAAGTGAATATGCAAATGTTTGTCTATGTCCGTGAAAAAGCTAAATGCTGTGTAATGGCTGAGGAGAATGATTGGGAGCTAGAATTAATGAAACAGTGTTGTTTGAAAGGACAAGTACATTTCTCCTGTATATTTTAAGTTGCATTAAGAGAAAAATTAGAATGTTGTCATATCTCATCTGTGGCTTGTAACCTATGCTGCTAAGTTTATGTGCAGCAGAGATTTTAAAGTGAGGAGTAGAGACTTCTTAGCAATTAGTGTGAGTGGGGGATAGGAATACTAATTAGGAATTGCTCATTATCTTTATATTCATAGATCATAACTCCAATTGGAATGTGCTAATTTACTGTAGCTACAGGGTCGATCTCTACTTACTTTTTTCCTTACTTCTAAGCTCCTTGACAAAAGTATTTTAATTGAGCTTGTGTCCTCAGTAGCTAAGCTGTTTGATGATATTTTGTGTACTTAGCTAAAGAATTTAGGTTTTAATGAAAGAGCTAAGTACATGCTTACACAGTTTTAGTTCTGCTTTCTTTGAAGAAAATGAATTTTTGTTGCCTGCTCTACATAAAACTGTTCAAATGTTCTGTGTTCAGGTCTCTAACAGAAGAAACACCATTGCTTCTGAATTCCTTCCCTCTTAGACATTTGATGTCAAATAAAGCTTTTCTTATTTATCCTTCCATAACTGACAGGCTGCACCTACTTCTCAACTGATTTATTGGGCTGCCTAATTAAAACAAACCCAGTAACCCTCCCCTGCAAAAATCCCAAACGAAAACGAAATGCAACACCAACCAACAGCCCATGCTCCAAAATGAATGCAAAGCTCTGTATTCCAGATACACGACATGTGAGGGATTTGGGGTGTTTCAACAGCTACTGTATGATTGGAGTGAAGGTTGTGTGAGCATGTGTCCTTTATGATTGTCGGAACTCCTCTTTGACTCTTGTGGAAAGGAATAAGATACTACTGGGCAAGTGCAGCTCAGGATGTGATTTCCCAGTAGTATCAGCCAGCCTAGGTTGGGATTGGGACACTTGTTGTGGGTTCTAGTTCAGATAGCTATCCCATTCTGCTTTTGCGGAGTTAGTTTTCGTCTGGATCTGAATAAGGCTTTTGTCTGCTTTTGTAACTGCTTCTGCCAGCACAAGGAACGGGAATGTTTGGATGGGAGAGGACTGCATGGTAGCAACAGCTGGCTTGCAGTGCGGTGGATCAGCACCCTTGGTGTAAGCTTACGTCTTTCATTTTTTATTTTCCACCCAGACAGGAATATGGTATAGATATGCCCACTAGTGTTGTGTGATGAGGATGCAATTTTCTCTCTTGGGCTATGGTTGTGGTTCCACTCTGATGTTAACCTGAATTTAGGTACTACTTTGAAAATGAATGTGTGCTCAGTATTCCTCCATGGTTAGGTGTAGGATATGGGGTTTACTAGTTGTTACCGTTTCTTGAACACTTGACAGTTTTTCTCCAGTGTATCCTTCTCACGTATTTGTTACTTTGCTAGAGTATTTTAATGCCAGTGTTGTTGAAGCAGCACTGTTGAAGACTTCAGAATGTAAATTGAGGCAATCGATATTAAATTTTTATGTAATTCATATTCAGTTCCATAAACTGTAGAGGAGCATTTTCATATATAACAGGTTGAAGGAAAAAGTACTGACTGCAATTTGGCAGGGATATCATGTTAGCATCTCATCTCTTGATTATCATGTAAGATCCTTAATATACAAATACATATGGTCCATGTTTCTTTATATCTTATTCTCTTTCCAATTTCAGAACTGCAAGCCTCCCATTTAAAGATCCTGAGATGATATCAGTTTTAAGTGTCTCAGAAAGATGACATGTACTAGCATACATGATTTCTAATACAATTGTTATCAACTGTTTATTAGTGTATAATGTATTTTCTAGGGGAATTCCCTTCTCAAACAATATTTCTTTTCTCCTGATCAGGAAAAAGAAGAATTGATTGAAGAATGGCAACCAGAGCCTCTTGTACCTCCTGTGCCAAAAGATCACCCAGCTCTCAATTACAACATTGTTTCAGGGTAAATGTAGCAAAAAAAAATCTGCTTATTTAAATTCAAATACTTGATATCCATATTTTCAAGCATACTGGTCTTTAAACATTTCTATATCCTTAAAACCTTTCATAAATTGTTTGCATTTTTAGAGAGTAGGATTGAATTTGCCTCTGAGGAAGTCTGGGTTTTGTAACATCTGAAGTTTTATCAAGACTGTGTTACTAAGAAAATCTTTCTTACTTTAAATGTCTTTTTTTTTTAATGTTGGGGGTGGGAGAAGGAAAGTTGTATCTTTGCCTTTGTTGTGGTTGTCTGTTGTTTGGTATTAATTTGTTTCATATTTCCTGAAAATGTGGACTAGACCTCCAGAGGTGAATACCACCTTCTGACCTTATCACTAACTGCTTTAAAAGAAACTTACTTTGTGTGTAGCCACTTGGTACTTTGCTGTGATTTAACCTCAGCCATGCAAACCAGCAAAGCTCAGCAAGGAATTCAGTGCTTCCCATGGGCAGGCTGGTGCTCAGCCATCTCCAGGAGAGCAGGGCCCCATGACATATGACAGTTACTTGGGAGCACAAATGGCATCATGCCAAGTGTGCCCTCCTTCCTTCTTTCCCCCACTTTATATGCTGAGCATGCCATATGATCTGGACTCTTTGGTCAGTTTGGATCACCTATCCTGCCTGGGTCTCCTCCAACTTCCCATGCACCTCTGACTTCCTTGCCAGCATGGCAGTGTGAAAAGTAGAACAGGCCTTGGCTCTGTGTGAGTCTTGCCCAGGAATAACAAAATCATCTCTATAATACCAACCTTGCATTCAGCGCAAATCCAAAACACTACCCCATAGCAGCCATTGTTAAGAAAATTGACTCTACCCCATACCAGGCACACATTTCATGAGAAATTGGACAATCAGAATTGGAAATGCTGGATGGTGAAGTTGTTTTGTGAGGAAATTTATGGTTCAGTGTTACTTTCTTGTGTTACAAGGCTTTTAAAATGTCTGATGACTTAAGCAAGTCAAAATATTTCAGAAATTGCTTTGAAGCTTCTTTTTACGATCTTCAGATTTGTGCCTCAGTAACTTTTACTTTGTAAGCATTTGTAATATCCTTCTATTGACACTAAAAATTGGAAATAGTGTAGTGATAGTCCAATTATTTCCTTGTGTAGTGAGGTCCACTTTGATGGTTCTACTACCACAGAAAATTGTACCATATAAAAGTGATGCCTGTTTTAATTTCCTGTCGTGTGAACAATTCTGCTGTTGTCCTTCAGAATTTGAAACAGGCAGTACTGTGGAGTGTCTTGGTTTTGAAAGACAGGTGCCCACCAAGGAATGCAGGAGGCCCTCCCGGAACAGAAAAATGCAAACCCCCCTCCCTCCAAATTATTTAAAAGGGCTTTCAGGCAAAAATATGAGGATAAGAATAGAGTTCTTTAATATGTATAAACAAAATAAAATAAAACAAAAAACCCCCAACAAACTACAACATAATAGGAAAATTAGAACAAGATGAAGTATTAAACAAAAATACAGAACCTGACAGTTAGAATGCAACCTGACACCCCTTCAGTCAGGGTGTTGGTAGCAGTCCAGTTTGAATGGTGGCTCCAGTAGTCCTCCTGGAGTGACAGATGGTTCTGTTGAAGCAGAGATCCTGTAGAAGGGCAGAGTTTTCCTCCAATGGTCCAGTGGTGATGTTGAAAGGTCTGGTCCTTCCTCTGGGAAATCCAGTGGGAGAGAAGGCTGCTCCTCTGGGAATCCAGTAGAAGGCAGATGCCTGTTCTGTCCAAATGCCCAGATTATATCCAGGTGGGAATGCTTGGCTCCTCCCCCTGGGTGGGGCATCTCACAATGGGCTGATGTCGTTGTATGAGTCATGGGGTGGGTCCTTAATTGCCCATTAAACACAAATGGCTCCCGGAGGGAGTTATCTATGACTCATGGGGCAAGGTGTTAATGGCCCATTAACAGGAGATGGTCGGGGGGAGGAGGCAAGGAAAACACTGCCCCTCCTGATTTTAACAGTTCATGAAGATGGAGATAGAATACAGACATTCTGGAATATTTTACATTGTAACCTAGGACATGGAGTTAATAGGATTAGTTGGCTGTTTAAAAAAAATTAAAAGTATATCTATTAGAGTGATTCAGAAAATGTTTAAATTATTAGAACTTTCCAATGCTTACAGCAAGGGAATGTATCGTGACAGAATGTTAATGTGTTGTGGCTATTAAACTCAATAGTGGCTGTGGGGAAAACTTGACATTTGTCTTGTAACATTTAAACTGCTGACTGACTACATCCCTGCAAGTTTCTCAACAGTTGTAGACCATAACTTTGACGGTGAACTTAAAACATGTTTCAGAATTAATACAGGAAGAAGAATGTGTGCATCCTGATTTCAGCTCAAGAGCATTTCCCATTTTTAACCGGTGTTTTAGGGAAACCAAATCTCTTGAGGTAGTCTTCTTTTAATTATTTTCATGTCTTAATGTCTGTTATGAGTGGTGATTTACAAAAATCCTAGTCATAAACCAGTTTGGATTTGAAGAAACCTTTAAAAGTTGTTTCATTTCTGCTGTTGCCATCTGGACACTTTCCACTAGACTAGGTTGCTCTGAGCCCCATCCTGCCTGGTCTTGAACACTTTAAGGGATGGAGCATCCACAGCTTCTCTGGACAGCCTGTTCCAGTGCCTCACCACTCTCACTTATCTTTATAATACTGTGTGCTTACAGTAATATGTGGGGATTATAAAAACTCACAGCACTACAGAAAAACTAAGTATTTCAGTAAAAATTTTGACTTGCTGTGTGTGTGAGGCAGATTTTCTCCTTCAGTAGACCTTGCTGTTTCTACCTCGTGTTCATATTCTCCTTTCTGCCTAATCAAGTAGTGTTGCCAAATGATGAGGAAAGACAAAAACTCAGACATGTCCTAACCAAAAAAGTGATCTTGAATTAGTGCTGAAGAAGGTACCCACAACAGTCTTCACAGTTCAGAAATTAGTTCACTTCTTGTGGTAGCCTTTCAGAGAACTAACCTATGCAAGATAACTTAGTTGTATGAGATGTCACTCAGAAAATGTATTTCCTAAAATGGTACATCCAGAAAAATTTTCATGCTAATTCTTGTTCTGCTTTAAAATATGTCACATCATTAGTACCTTCCTAACTTTGTTTTCTTCTGTGACTGATTTTTCAATATATGAAACACTTAAGTGAGAGGCCCAAGAACAGTGGGCATGCTATCAGTCCTCAAAATACAATTTCTGAAGGGTTTGCTTGCAAGTTCTTTGAATATAGCTTGAAATTATATTTTTATTTACTGTATAAGGTGGATCACTCAGTATCTCTGTTGGTCCTAACCATGATGCCTAATGAGCTGTTATACTAGGAGAAGGGAGATACATGAAAATATTAAAAAAATCAAATATTTCAGGGTTTTCCTTTTGCAAAGACTTACTGTTGTTGCAAGGCAGAGTTTAGGATGTGGTCAATATCTATGTTTTGGTTATAATTATTCACTGAAATAAACTTTTCCAGTTATATTTTTGTTATTGTTTCTTTACAAGTTTGGGAAAAATACTGATGGCAAAGAGTGGAAAAGAGCATGAGGGCTACAGCTTTATAAGGGCCAAGTTGTTGGTGAACATAAGTGTGTTTTCTAGCTTTGAGAGGTGGAGCTGTGAGTCGAACTGTTGTAAATTTTCCAGATTTGATAGTATGCTGGGAATATACTGGATCTTGTGTTAGTGACAAAATGTATGTATGTATGTATCTATCTGTAGACACAGATCTGCTCTGGTGAACATCTGTGAAGCAAAGTATTTCACTTAGTAGGACATCCAGACTTGGGTACAACTCATTGAGGAGCTAGGTAGAGGAGCAGATCAGGTATATTTTTAATGGCAGTCAGCTCCCCAAGACAGTTTGCTGCATATTTCTGTAATGCTATTGCTGTGCAGAAAATGCACTGCAGTAATGCAGGACAGGTCCTTTGTGGGGACAGGTTCAGCATTCAAAAATGCACATGCACTGTGTTAGTAGAAAGCTTTCCAAAGCTGGTTAATTAACTTTTTCAGTTGCTTAGTTGGAGCAACATGTGCTCAGTTTTCTCAAGTGAACAGGTATAACATGAAATTGTGGAGTTTTTTTAAGTGAAGTTCAGGCAGTTCAGTGTTTTTCTTCAGTGAATAGCTTGGACTTAATAGTTATTTGCTTTGTACACCAAATGTACCCATTGAAATATTGTCAAGCCACCAGATTTGGAACAGCTGTGCACAGGCATTTGGCATTTGAGCAGCCCTGTTTAATTTTGATCAAGAAAATTGCCCAGTGTTAATTTTCCAGCTGGGAAGAGCTTGTAGAAATAACTGTGTCTGAGGAATAGTGTAGTATCTCATCTGTAATATTTGACAGCAGATACAGAAATGGGCAGACATAGGGGTTTGTATTTGGCTTAGATTTGAGACTTCTTAACACTCCAAGTGATTAATGGAAATTTTGTAACTTGTTGTATTGATGTGTGTAATTGCCAAAACAGATTTGCTTATAGACCACAGTTTACAGATATGATGCTTGTATTTAAAGGGATAATATTTTACCTATCCAAATTTTTGTTTGTTTGTTTACCTAAGTCATAATTTTTTCAGGCAGAATTTTTTTTCCCCTTTGCTTCATATATATTATGCTCTTGTTCATTTGCTTGTAGTGTGTGTTTTCAGACTTTCTCTGTTTCCTGATGGCATAAATTACTCAAACTATTACAGGGTAAAATGAATTTGGAATTTAAGGTCATAGCTAATACAATAGTTTCATCCACTTACAGCTACTACCTATATTTCAATAGCTGTATCAGTACAAAAGAGGTATTCTGGGGTTGCTTTGACAAAAACACTGATTTTGAATTAATTTTTCACTTTGACGTAAGAGCAATGAGGTATCCTTTTCATTTTTAGTATTTCTTCTTGAAAATAGATATCACTTTGCTTTTAAAAGAGAAGTTTTTATTTCTTCAGGGGTCGTTTTTCCATGAATTAAGTTTTCAACAGGGAATCATTAAATATCTCAAGAAATTATTTACAGTTTCTTTAGTAAATTACAGGAATGTAGGTTTCATTGAGTGTATTTGTGACTTGGCACTAAACTTAAATACTGATTTGCAGCTGCAACAGAAGAAGTAGAAAGAGGGAATCGTGAAAAACCTGAGTGCCTTCTATTATTGAAAAAGAGAAATCCTGTACTAACTGTTTATGAAAATGCCAACTGTTCATTGATAACAATAAGTCTGTAATTTTTTTCAGTCCTCCCACTCATATAATCACTGTTAATGGCAAGGAATGTATAAACTTTGCGTCGTTTAACTTCCTTGGACTTCTGAATAATGAAAAAGTTAAGGTGAGTTCTTCAAGTTATTCTATATGTGTGATTATTCCTTTTTTACTTTGTATCTTGGGATAAAGACTACAGGAAGCATGGACAACTTCATCAATAACATATACTGCTAAAGCAGGAAGTAAGATTATAAATCTCATAATATTGTGCTAGTCAAGTTTGTATTTTTATTGACGTTTCGTCCAGTATACTTACTGCATACCTACTTGATTATCAAGTTAGATTAGTATTTAATGTCCTTAAGTATTAGAATAAAATAACTGATGCCTAAACACTTGGTCTGAAATAGATTTGAGGTGCAAATAGTTACAGAATTCATTGCATTATTATACTTTCTGTGAAGCAGGTCATGTTAGATGATACAGAAAGTCATCTGTGTACATTGGTGTAAAATTGTCAGTGTCAAATGTATAATGTAGGAATATTTAATGTAATTCTTTCCTATTAAAGAGTGCAGCCCAGGCTTCTCTGAAGAAATACGGTGTTGGCACTTGTGGACCCAGAGGATTCTATGGTACTTTTGGTAAGTAACTTTCTTTGATCTGTCATTAAAGGTGTTCAGAATAGTTTGGTAAGACAAATTAGTTCAATATATGAGCAAAAAGTAATTTCTGTTGTGCTGAAGAGCAGTTATCCTCTAATGCACATTTTATTGTAGTTATCGAGGATTGGTAGTGTTTATTCTTCCTGGCCTTGTTTCTTATTA
>VXBU01011483.1:0-15334 GCA_013400315.1 Bombycilla garrulus | reverse complement strand
TATATATATATATATAAAACTATTCTTTTTTGTAAATTTGATGTTAGAAATGTACATGTCACGTGGCACTTGTTCTTGTGACTGACCATCATAGGAGACTTGTTATGACATCAGAATTGCTATGCTACAGAGAACTGTTTCACTGCTAGAGATGTTGCCTTCTGGTATCACAGGGATACTACCAGTAGAAAATAAAATAGCTCTGGCTAAATATTTGCTAGTTAGCAATGCAGGCATATGCTAGTAAAATGTGTATGGGGCATTTATGATTTTATCTATATAAATAGATTTGTTTGATCATTATGTTATTAGAGGTAAACTTCATAAAACTTGTATTGGTATGACTGAATATAAATCTCTCAGGCAGTTTAAGAAATCTGTTTGACCCTGTCAGAGCTTTGAAGAAGGAAACAAGAACTTTGTTAGCTGAGGCTTCTGCAGCGGCCCTTCTGACAGATATGTATGTGAAGTGTCCTGTATTTTCTCATGCCCATATCATTGACTGAAGAAGGGGTCTTTAGTATGTTTTCAAACCTCAGCTAATAAAGCCATCCAGAATTTTGTAGCTTTAGGTACAATATTTTAGTAAGTTCTATAAGTGACTTGTATCAATATACTTTCACAGAACTTCTCAAGTATTTCCAACAGCATTATGCACAGTTTAAACAGAAAAGCATTTTTATTCAGATTCTCAAGATTGTAATCCTTTGACTTTTCTCTTTCTTGCAGAAAGTGAAGATCTGTGTGTCTGGTAATTTATCTGTGTATGCATGTGTGAGTGTGTATGGGTGTTAGAGAGAGACCTGTATTAATGCCATTGCCAGTATCATAGTGCATATGCACAAATTTTGGAAAGATACTTAATCCATACAAAAAAGCTCTGCAGCTTTGTTCTTCACCTTCTGTGATGCGGAGGGAGTAGGAGCCCAGCCACGACGTCCAGCTTTGCTTCTTTTCAGCACGTCTAGCACACAGAAGTGCTGTGTGTTGCGCAGAGCTTTCCTCAGCTTTCCATAACCTCAGATGCTTTTGGTTTCACCAAGTGCAAAGTGTCCCGGTAGTCCTCTCTCAGCGCGATGTGGTGAGAACGGAGCACTCGCTGAGTGAGTCGTTCTGCATGCAAAGCATTCAATAGAGCAGCAGAAGGTGAGTGCCGAGAGGGGGACATTGCAGTGCATGTTTGCATGTTTTTGTCGTGGCACGTTTTTCTGTGCGAGAGGTCTCTTGGTGCCTTTAGTTCTTGCGGAGCTGAAGTGTGCATGGTGGCACTCAGAGCAAGGGAAGCAGGCCGCGGGAGGCATGGCGCTTTCCAACTTGTAAAGGAAAGAGGACTGTGCACTGAATGCGGTGCAGAAAGAAGTTTCCACAAGCTGAGGGGGAAAGCTATGGGCAGACTTGGGCAGAAGCAGTACTTGGAAGCTCTTCACTGCCGAAGGGCTGTTCTCTGTGAGAATAGACGATGTTTCCTCTCCAGAAGAATGGAGGGCGCAACAGCTCGCAAAAAGCTTAAGAAGCCACAGAGCATCAAGCTAGCCTGCGACGCCTGCTGGCTGCCGAATGCGTGCGGTTTCCGAACAGACCTTGACATCTGAGCTAATTCAACAAGAGCTTCCTTGTGTTGCTACCTAGTCTTCTTCCAGCCTTCTTTGGAAACGGTTGCCCTTGTCTTTATGCAGCGAGAGGCAGGTGAAAGAAAAAAGAGAGCTACAGCGGAGAAGGGGAGGTGCAGGGATCTCCTTAACCCCAGGAGACCCCGCAATATGTAGGAAAGTCCAGGTTTCCGGCCCGTCCTTTTGAAGGAGTAGTCTGGAGTCGTTAGTTCGTGTTCTCAAGGCAGTTTATTAGTTCCTTATCAAAAGTAGATTTCTCTGCCCTGCCAGGGTTGACACAGAACGCATCCAGAGACACACTGTGCCTGCCCCGGGTGAGCTGTAATCTTTTATACTAAAAACTACGTATCCAATGTTTACCATTAATTTCCAATCCGTGACCCTTACATTACATTGTCCAGCTCTCTGACAAACCAATCCAAAAGTGCCAACATCACCAAGAAGATGGAGGTTAGGAAGAAGAAGAAGAGACAACATGCCACGTGTAAGAATTCTCCATCTTGCGCCTCAGACCCCCCTGTCCAGAATCTCAAACCCCCCTGGACATGGGTCCAAATCTTTCCCTTTTCATCTATAATTACTGCTATTCTACTCTTCAAACTCTGGTGACTTGCAATTCTTCTTATAAGTTAGTAATTTGTCTCATGGATAAAAATCAAAACCACAGGCACTCCCAGTATCAATCTAGGTTCTCCGACACCTCTGGCAAGGCTGAAAAGCCTCCTGACCAGGGTTTGGATCACTCCGAGATGCCATAGGAACCCCCTGGGTTCCAACAGGGAGGAAGAGGGTGCCTATGTGAGTCTGATGCAGTTTACCTGGGGCGAGTAGATGCTGCAACTTGCTTTTACTCTTAGAGAGTGTATTTTCCATAAGAAGAAGCTAATCGGTACATTTGGAGATGTTCCAGTGCTGGACGTTACTTTTTCAGGCAGCAATAGCATTGTCGGCCAACTCCCAATGAGAAGGGCTTTTTGCTGCAATTTGCTGCTTCAGTATGCTGCTCCAAGAAGCCTGAGCGTCGTGGCTTCATTCTTCGCCTTCTGTGATGTGGAGAGAATAGAAGCCCAGCCATGACATTCATCTTTGCTTCTTTTCAGTGCGTCTAGCACACAGAAACGCTGTGTGTTGTGCAGAGCTTTCTTCAGCTTTCCGCACTCTCAGATGCTTTTGGTTTTGCCAAGTGCAAAGTGTCCCAGTAGCCCTCTCTCAGCGCTATGCGGTAAGAGAGGAGCACTCACTGAATGAGTCGTTCTGCGTGCAAAGCATTCAATAGAGCAGCAGAAGGTGAGCGCTGAGAAGAGGACATTGCAGGGTCTGTGCGAGAGGTCTCTCGACACCTTTAGTTCTTGCAGAGCTGAAGTGTGCGTGGTGGCACTCAGAGCACGAGAAGCAGGCAGCGGGGAGAGCAGCGCTTTCCAACTTGTAAAGGAAAGAGGACTGTGCACTGAATGTGGTGCAGAGAGAAGTTTCCACAAGCTGAGGGGGAAAGTTACGGGCAGACTTGGGCAGAAGCAGCACTTTTGGAAGCTCTTTATTGCTGAAGGACTCTTCTCTGTTAGAAAAGACGACGGTCTCTCTCCGGAAGAAAGGAAAGCGCTGCAGCTTGCAATAAGCATAAGAAGTCTCAGAGCACAGACAGCTGGAAGCAGTGGAAGCATTTGGATTGGGGACGGGAGGGGCACATCTAGAATGGGATAGTAACATCTGGATTGGGGGCACAAACCCCTGGAATGGTGGATTCACATCTGGATCAGATAGTGAACTCCTGAAGCAGGTCCAGCTGGAGTCTGGAACGGCACGGAATGGAATGTGCAGGAGTAAGGGAAACATCTGGATGAGTGTGGGCACATCTGGAATAGGATAGAGACCCCTGGAATGGGGAAATTCCCCCCTGGATGCACCTGGGGTTCTGGGAATGGGGTCCTGGAATTATGGGTCCAGTTTTGGGGTCCTGGAAGGGAATTCTGGAATTTTGGGTCCACTCAGTGGGTCTGGGAAAGGGGATTGGATGCAAAATCAAGCAAAAAATAGGAAAGTCTGTCAAAAAAACAGTGAAAATCTGGGAAAAAAAACATAGAATACAGAAAAATTGGGCAAAATCTGGGGTGATCCAGGGGAAATGGGAAAAATCCAGTAACAACAGGGAAAATCTGGCAAAACAAGGAAAAATCCAGCAAAAACCTGAAAATCCAATAAAACTGGGAAAATAAAATAAAATTAAAAAACCCCAAAAACCAGGGAAAATCCTGTAGAAAATAGAGGGAAAATCCTGGAAAAACCCAGGGAAAACCTGGCAGAAACAGAGAAAATCCCAGAAAAAACAGGGAAAATCCAGCAAAAAAGGGAAAATCTTGGAAAAAAATCCCAGGAAAATCCATTGAAAAAGGGGGAAAATCCTGCAAAAGCAGGGAAAATCCTGGAAAAATAAGGGAAAATCCAGAAATAATAAGGGAAAATCCAGAAAGAAAAAGGGAAAACCAGGGAACAAAACCACCCCCAGCATGAAAACACCAATATTTTTTTGGGAAAACATCCAAACACAACTCCCCAAAAACAGGAGTGGGGTCCAGCCCTGGGGGGGGAGGGGATTTTAAGGCTTTTTAGGGGATTTTTTTTTTTTGGTTTATTCCCATTTTCTTTGAGTTTTTTGTGGTGCTCTCATCATGAAATCCAAGAAATCTCCAAATCCATGAAATTTTGGCTGTGATTTTACCCAAAACTCCTGGAAATGCCCCCGGGGAGGAACTGTTGCTGCCTCCTTGAGGTTTTGGGTTAAAGAAACCCCAAAAAAGGGGAAGTGAGAGCGGTGAGAACGAGGCCAGGAGTGTTTTGGGGTAGAAAATGCAAATTTGAAGCTCAGGGGCGCCAGTGCTGTCAGACTCTCTCAGAGCTGAAATTCAAGGTTTTACCCCAAAAATCCTGGATTTAAACCCAGAATTTTGGATTTTTACCCCCAAAATTTGGGGCCTTATCCCAAAAATTTGTGTTTACCAAAAAATAGTCAGGATTTGACCCAAAAATTCAGGATTTTACAGCAACAATTCATTATTTTCCCACAGAATCAGGAAATTCACAATTTAACCCAACACAAGATGAAAAATTTGGGATTTTTGGGGGATTTGGAGTCTGGGATTCCCAGAGTGGATCCTTCCAAATTGCAACCCCAAATCCTGCTTGTTTTGCCCCAAATCCTCCCAGATTTCTCTTGGCTTTTGGGAATTTTGGCATGTTTTGGTTGAGCTCTTGTTGGGGAGGAACCGAAACTGTGGTGCTTGAGTGCAGCAAAATCAGGGGCAGAGATTTGGGGTCAGGGAGAAGATTTTAGGGTCAGGGAGGAGATTCTGGGATCCCACAGATGGCCTAGCACAAGGCCTATGGCAACTGACTGGGCCCCAAGTGCCTGATGCGGCAGCCAGGTAACCCCACGTCCCAAACTACAAACCCCAAACCCTAAATCCCAAATCCCAAACTTCGGATCCCAAACTCCAAATCCCTGGTTTTGGCAGAAATGCCCCAAATCCCCCCTTTTGGGGAAATAACCCCAAATTCCCCTTTTTTGGAGGAGCAAATCCCCAAATTGCCCTTTTTGGGGAGTAAATCTCCTTTTTTCTGGGTTAAATCCCTAAATTCCCCCATTTTTGGGGGATAAACCCCCAAATCCTTTATTTTTGGGGGACAAATCCCCAAATTCCCTCTTTTTTTGTGTTAAATCCCCAAATTCTCCCTTTTTTTTGGTGAACAAATCTCCAATTTTCCAGTTAAATAAAAAAAATTCTTCTTTTTCCAGGTTAAGTCCCCCACTTCCAGACTAAACCTCCAATTTCCCCCTTTTTTTCTGGGGGTAAATCCCCAGATTTCTCCCTTTTTTTTGGTGAACAAATCTCCAATTTTCCAGTTAAATAAAAAAAATTCTTCTTTTTCCAGGTTAAGTCCCCCACTTCCAGACTAAACCTCCAATTTCCCCCTTTTTTTCTGGGGGTAAATCCCCAGATTTCTCCCTTTTTTTTGGGGGGGGGGGATAAATCCCCATTTTTTGGGTTAACTCCCCAAATTCCCCGTTTTCTGCAGTAAGTCCCCTGTTTTCTGGTTTAAAACCCCAAATTCTGCATTTTTCATGGGGTAAATCTCTGAATTGCCCCTTTTTGGAGGGAAATCCCCAATTTCCCCCTTCTTGGGGTGGAAATACCTGAATTCTCCCTTTCTTTTCCAGCCTAATTCCTCTTTTTTGGGGCTTTTCCTTCCCCTTTGGGGTCACTGGAGCTCGGATGAAACTGGGGGCATCGAGAGCCCCAAAATCCACAGGTTTTTCTCCAAATATTAGTGGATTTTTTAGCAAATTCCCGATGGGGATTTTTGGGGAGGCTCCCATTGTTCCCAGTGCTCCTTTCCTGCTTTTTCCCCCATTTTTTCCACACTTTTTCTCCATTTTCCCTGCTTTTTTCCCCATTTTTTCCTGTTTTTTTTTTTTTCAATTTTTTTTCCATTTTCCCCATTTTTCTCAGATCTACTTTCAGATGTAAACAAATTACAAAACTGCCAATNAGTGCTCCTTTCCTGCTTTTTCCCCCATTTTTTCCACACTTTTTCTCCATTTTCCCTGCTTTTTTCCCCATTTTTTCCTGTTTTTTTTTTTTTTCAATTTTTTTTCCATTTTCCCCATTTTTCTCAGATCTACTTTCAGATGTAAACAAATTACAAAACTGCCAATAAAACATTTTTAACCAATGATTAAGTATTCTTTTCCAGAAAACTTCCACCTCATAGGGCATCCTCCATACCTAATACTACAAGAAAATTTTACTTTATTGCCAGAAAAAGTCCAGTCTAGACTTAAGTCTAATCCTTTTTGCAAATAACTTTGACAGCTTGTCTCACTCTGTTAGTGTTCATTGTGGTCTTCAAATGCTACTTTAACCACTAAGTAACAGTAGTAGAAGTATCTTCCTCACAGCAAAGTACACCAAGGTAATCTGGGTGGCTGGAACCTGCCCCTGGGCTCCCTGCAGTTTTAAGAGTTGATTCCAGCTGCCAGTTAACCACACGTCTTTCGCCTTGTGATTTGTTTTCTGATATATTTTATACCACATGGAACTTCACACCACATTACCATTTTTGTTGGAACAGAAATTTACTTATTTCTAGGACAAAAATGCTGAATATTTGAGTTCCCTCCTTCAAAGCACAGTCATTCCAGACTTCAAAGAAAAAAAAAAAGTCATCAGAATTTCTTTTACCTTCTAAATTTTATTCTTCAAAATTACATTTATTTTTGCAAAAGCAAAATCCCTCTCAAATAAAAACATACAATACCTTCAAATATGTCTTGTCGGTGGAAGAAATCTGAAAAATATCAGCTTATATTTGAAGCTTGGCAAGAGAAGATGACCTCATAATGGAAGAGACCTAAGAAAATCTCAATGATAAATGGTTGTAATGGTAAGTTGGTCCCAACTGTAACTATTCAATATTACATCCTCTATTCCCCAGAAGCTAATGGAAGCACTTTCTAAACCAGGAGTTTTGATGACAAGCAAATGATAGCTGATAAGTGAACTCAGCCTCCTGAATATAGTTCTAAACCTTTAGTTATCCTAGTATCTTGTCACCAGTCTCACAACATCAGAAAAATACTACTGCCCAAAAAATACTATAGAAAAAGGTAGGAGTTAAGAAAATTAATGAAAACTATTTACAGGAAACTGGTATGGCTGCATGCTGCAATTCCCATGCAATCCTTAATTGGGCAGTCTGCCTAAGGTAAAGACTGCAAGATGACGGAACAGCTGCTCACCCCTTTGTAAAGCCTAAGAAACCACTGTACTGAGTCATCAGCCACTTTAGGAGATTGGTGTCAGGGCCCAGATTTTGTCTTGACCTTTTCGGGGGATTTAGCTGCCTGGGCTCAAGGCCAATTCAGAAGCAGCACAGCTGAAGGCCATGGCAGAGGGAACAGTGCGTCCTTGCTGTGTGCAGTGGGCAGCTCTGCGAGAGAGCCTGGGCTGGGGCCGCCTCCTCCTCCACTTTATCCTGCTGGGGCTCCTGCTGTGCCTGTGTCATTGCTGATCCAGGTCCTCACTGGCTTGATATCCCCATTGTTCCTTGGCCTTTGTCTGTCTCCAAAAGCACCTGCACTGAGAGGGGCTGCAGGCTGCACTGCTGCTCCCTGGGGCAGCGGGATGGGCCCTGGCTGACACAGTCCTGCCCTTCCCATGCTGCTACTTGTGTGCACATTCTGGGGTAACTGTAGGGTCAGAGGGGTCCTTGTCATTTTCCAGAAAAGCCATTCACTCTTCTGAAATCACATTATGGTATTTCATACTAAGCAAGCTGTGCTTTCCAAGCAAACTTGAAAAATAATTATTTTACTCCAGTTCCTTTGTGTATTTACATTACATCAATTACAGTAATATTAACAGATTAACTCACTACTGCAAAACTATTCTTGGGATATATTTCCGTACCTCTCCCAAAGTTGTAGCAGCTGTACAACTTAATTTCTATCAGCTCATGGCTCAACATCAGCCAGGCAATAAATTTACTTCCATATTTCCATGCCTTTGATAAAGTTGTTTCTGTAGTATTCATATGTCTGGAAAATTCCATGAACACTGTGCTAGTATATCCATCTTTCAGTGTTGTTGTGTTCCACTCCACATATTGCCCTGTGCCATAACTTATCTTCTAATTCACATATAATAATTCTACTGGTTTATGGAAAGCCAAAGCATTTGTATAAAAGTGTGTATTTGCCAGCTTCTCTTAAAAATAGATCCAGATTTTATTTGTGGTTACAGCTGGTGGACATCCACAAGGACACGTCCCAGAGGAGGAGGAATGGTTGGGAAGTGCCATTACAGAGGCAAGTATGCTACTAGCTCTGCTCCATTCTAGGGTCTGAGCTGTGGTGATAGAGAAAGGGGAATTAAAATTCAGTCATATGGCAAGAATGATCTACAAAACTATTGATCCCTTTAAAAAAGCAAATGATATTTTTGCAAAGAATTTTAAAGCTGTTTCTTCTACAATAAAAATTAACATTCCCTTCTTTCCAAAAGTGAATTTACACCATGTTTCCATCTCCAATTTCTCCAATATATAGGTATGGGTGTAGAAGTGCCAACATCTCTTTTCTAGAGAGGTTTCAGCCCTGTGGGATGCTTGCAGGCAACAGAATGCACATCAGATTTTCAGAAGGTTACTTCAAGTCCTACTTCCTTCTGAAAGTTTTACTCCCTTTTAAAGCCAATTGAGGTTAACTATATAAAATTGAAAATAAAATGCTGAAAAAAATTATTTTAAACTTTATTTTTTAATTACTATTGAGCCATTTGTCTCCTAGGATCTGGCCTTACTTTGTAACCTGGAAATACACAAAAAACCTCTTAAGTTTTTCTGAGATATAGGTGTATTTTTCTAAAATAGCTCTACAATATACACAGAAAAGTGAAATAAAAAAGGAATCTCTTTATAGCTGACTATTCCCAAGACCTCAGGAAATCTGTAATCATGTTGAGTCCAGATTATAAATTGAAGTAAACACATTTTATGGAGTGAAAAAGATTACATTTAGATTGTGTTGCAGTGAGCTTAGAAAATAATTTTTTTTTTACGAGAAATGTTTGCCTAAAGGTTAAAGTAGCTTCAGAAAAATCTAGGATGGGATGATTTCACATACATGAAGATGATATTTTCTGATTTAGAATATGAAAAATATAACTAATAAAAGTGCATATAGAGCAAGGTATTTCTTTGGCTGACAAAAATGCTCTTTTGGCTCAAAACCACTTTTAGCCAGAAGAGACTGGCTTCCTGAGTTTCTATGTAATGTTGGAATTAGGATTAGAACATATTCCTTCAGGTACAATAGCTGAAACTAAGCCAGAGTTTTCTGTGTATATGTATGATTCAGAACCCACAAAGATTCTCACCTGCAGTGTTCTCCCACAAGTCATTCTAGTGATCTACTCTTGAATATATTTGTTTTCTTTCTTTTTTCTCTGAATTTCTGTGTTCACCTGTAGTGAATCAAACTCACAAGCTGTATAAGCACTCTTCTAATTGCTCAATTTGTCTCCCTGCTTTAAGACAATGTGACAGATCTTCTTGAGGTCTTGTTTGGGTTCTTTTTCTACAACACATTTAATGTCTTCTACTGTTTTAACTAATTATTTTAGTACTTCTTTCATCCATGCTCCTTATAACTGTAATTTAGAATCAGGGCTTTGATCTCAGCTTAGTACTATAACAGCTTCTCCCTTGGAATACAGGAGCATTGCAATCCTACATTTTCAGTCTCTCAGACCCATGGAAATGCCCTGCTGCAACTTGTGTGTCACCTCTTTTCCTTGACAGTCACTACTGCATCCCCTTCTGTTATCACTGGAACTGGGGTCCAGGTCTGTTTCTGTGGACTGCCCTTGTTTATCATGCATTCAGATCTTTGGGGAAATATTCAGATATTCAGGCTGATTGAAAAGGCAAAGAGACTGTGTTGTGTGTTTTTATCTGAGTCCTGCCTAGAGAATCATAGAACCCTAGACAGGTTTGGGTTGGAAGGAACATTAAAGATCATCACGATCCAACACTCCTTCCATGGGCAGGGACACCTTCCACTAGACCAGGTTGCTCAAAACCTCATCCAACGGGGCCTGGAACACTTCCAGGGATGGTGCATCCACAGCTTCTCTGGGTAACCTGTGCCGGTGTGTCACCACCCTAACTGTAAAGAATTTCTTCCTAACATCTAATCTAAACCTGCCTCTTTCAGTTAAAAAACATTACATCTTGTTATATTACTATATCTCCAACTATTTCTGTCATACTCTAAGAAGAGCCTTCCTTCTCTGCTCATAAATGCAGATATTACCATATTGAATTTTTCCTTCATTCATTGATATTGCCTTCCTTAATCCACTCACTGAATCAACAACCAAATTTATCAGCATTGACTAAATTATTTTTGTCCTCAGGTCTATGAAAATGCAAATAAATATAAAATCAGTCCCAGGAAAAAGTGATGAAAGAAAAATAGCCATTGGTGATATTCCCTATTTGCATAGCATGTTGAGATTTAAGATGCATGTTACTCAGTTATTAAACCCTTCTGCCTTGATTATTTTTATCAAATGTATTTATAAGTTCATAAAAATTATACCAATACAATTTGACAAGATCAATTTTTCAGGTAGCCATGTTGATTAGAAATAATTATATTATCCTCCTTTAGTTGCTTATTTCTTGAGTCTTGTATCAGGCTTTACACAATTACTACAATCCTTTTAATACTGACAACATGAGACCTTTGACTGATGACACTCCAATTATTTTCCCCTTGGTAATGGAAAGTGGCTTTTTTCCCTCTAAATAATCCAGATCTGTGCTTAAATACCTCTTTATCAAAAACTGATATATTAATGTGAACATAATAGTAAATAACAGAATAATATACTGTCTCATGTGTCTCATGTTTGCTGAAAGATTTGATCAGAAGGTTTATAAAGACTTTAGTCTGAGTTGTCACTTCCCTAGAAACTTAAGGCTTTTCATATTCAAAAATATTTTTGCAAGATTTTAGTACATCAAACACTTTTGCCTAACAAAGGAGTACATTCAAGGCCTTACTTTTCATTCCTGAAAATTCTCTGTGATTTTCTGTTGGATGTTTCAATCTGAAAGAGTTGATGAGTACATTTTACACATCTTACATAGGCATGTGTTACATAAAGAAGAAAAGAAGCCCATGAAAGTCCCAAAAGGACTACAACTCAAACTGATCATTCATGAATATCTTCAGATGCACCTCCCAGAAAAAGCAACTGGCCTTAAAGCAGGGGTAGCATGGAGAGAATGAGGGATGGAAAGAATCTTGATTACCTCTCTTCTCCTATCTTTTTGCCTAAACCTTAAATTAGTTTATTAAACGTCCAGTATTAGAGTACATACATAATTTAATATCTTTATGCATTCACTAGCTTAGACCGTACTTTGAAAGTTTTGTTTTAGTTGTCTGCAAAGTTTCTGATCCCTGACAGGTTTTATCCACAAAATGTAGCCTGGTATACAGCTCTATGTTTAAAACCAAGAATCATTTATGTTTCTACACCTACAGGAGACAGGGAAATATTTTTCTGCATCTTTTTGTAAGCAGGTATCTATTTCTGGCATTCAGAACATCAAAGGCACTCCTGTGCAAATTACATAATGAAGAACAAATTCATAAATTAAAGATCAAAAGTCAGCTAGACATTTTTATCCTCTGTATACGCTTAGAGATTTATTTGGTCCAACTACTGTATTGTTTTATTTCCAATTAGTAAAATAGTTTGCAATAACCTATG
The DNA here is from genome assembly GCA_013400315.1 of Bombycilla garrulus. Taxonomy (NCBI): domain Eukaryota; kingdom Metazoa; phylum Chordata; class Aves; order Passeriformes; family Bombycillidae; genus Bombycilla; species Bombycilla garrulus. Next base: position 3,384 of record VXBU01011483.1, on the reverse strand, counting down.
TCCTCAGATATTTGAAGAATGGATATTCAAGTTAATTAATTCTGATTCTGATTTTGATTTGTAATGATTTTTTCTTAATAATACAATATGATTGGCTGTTCTTTTTTATCACATTCTTTCCTTAATTTTAATTAATTAAGTCACTGAATTTTTAATTATAGGAAGGAAGCCTTTGAACACAGTGGAAAACCAGCATCTATAGGATAAATGAAGGTCTTTGGAAAGTTCAGAGACTAATTGAAAGACTGGATCTAATACATCTCTTTCCCTCAGTGGTATTGGGTTTTATACATGTGGTGGTTTAAGCCCAGCTAGCAACTAAGCCCCACGCAGTTGCTTGCTCATCCCCCCCGGTGAGATGGGGGAGAGAATCATAAGGATAAAAGTGAGAAAACTTGCGGGCTTAGTGAAATAAAGTTTAATAAGGAAAGCAGAGGTTCTGCACACAGCAAAGCAAACTGAGGAATTTATTCACTGCTTCCCTTGGGTAAGCTGATGCTCAGCTATCCCAATGAAAGCAGCACTCTGTTGTGTATGATGGTGACTGTGAAGAAAATTAACTCTACCTCAGAAAAAACCAGCACACCAAGACCTTAAAGGCTTAAATAGATGTAAAACACTTAATGCACTGAGGCTACACGTTGATGTCCCCTACATTTTTTATAAAACTGTCTGAATTTAGTTGAATATATAACTTTGCTGCTGTTCTGGAATACTTGTTTCTTTTTCCTGAACAATAACTTTTCTTAAACCATTTTTGCTTTTTAAGATCAGTGAATATTTATATATCCTTTTCTAAGTAGCTTCTTTCCTTTGGAAGACCCCCTTGAAAACTGCTAATTTTTTTCTGTAACATGTTTTAAATATGTGATTAAAGGAAAGAAGGGCTTCTGTGCTTCTGTCCTCTGATGATCATGGCCAAGCCAGAATTGTTTTAATGACACTTATTTTTTCAAATGAATGAAACAAGTAGTTTTGGGTTGGTTGGTTTTTTTTGTTTTGTTTTGGTGGGGTTTTTTTTTTGTATTGCTATTCAGGAAGTGATTTTTCTGGATTTTTGTCTGGAAGAAATAAATGTAATATTTTGTATCACCTTCTATTCGCTGAGTAAGGACTTTAGCATTGTATATGTCAGTGAAATTTGAGACACGTGTGAACAAGAGCTTGAGTAAAGATGAAAATGTGTGAGTGCTCTAAGACGGTGATGCTTAATGATTTTGAACTGAGAATGACATTCATGTTTTAATAGTTATTCTTATGTGATTTTTAGTGGTTTAGTGTGACAGGAAATTAGGTTGGTGGCTAAGTTTCTTGCATATAAAGTCAGGAATGTGTGGTTGGGGATGCCAAAGACCTCCAATTATGTGCAGGAAGTAAAATGTAGAGCACATTACAAAGAAAAATAGCTGTGGGTTAGATCCTTAGCTACTCTTGAAGCACAGTGATTGATATCAGGTAGGTACATCATCCTAGATAAAAAGCCATATCTGATAACTGAGTGATTCTATATTCTTTCAAACATTATTTTGAAAGTTTTTATTTTTCAATTAGTTGTTTGAAGAAGACTGGGGTGGGGGGAGGAGTGTTAATCTTTCTAAATTCTGAATCCAGAATAGTACATCCATCTGGGAGGCTGCCAAAAGGGAAAAATAAAATCTATGCCCGCTAAGATGGTTTTTGTATAGAAAAAAGAGCTATTCAGTGGTTAGGAGGTTATTTTTCTTACTTTTTCTCTGCAAAACTTCTAAAGGGAAATTGACTGGTAGAAAGAAAGAAAATATTTACTGAACTTTTTCAATGGCTGTTAAAATCCAATACTTCATTCAAGCTGAACTGTATGTCACTGAACAACCTTGAACCATCTTTAATGATCCTTCCTATGTACCTTGAACATCCTTTGAGTAGAGTGGCAAAAAGTGGTATACAAGGAAGATCCATTCCCATACCAAGTGTTTGAACACTCTACACAGATGCAAGGCTGCTGCTGAGGAGTCATAGTGGCTCATGAATCTTATTAAATTCAACTGAAGTGAAAAACGAGTTGAAATGTGCAAATGACTGCATTGTGCCATGGAAAAACATCTGTTTGTAAATGATAATGTTACGTTTTCATACATGTAGAAGTATGCATTCTAGTGTATCACTCTCAAGAAGTAACAGAAGGTTGAGTTGCTCAGTAAATATTTTCCAATGCCAACCTTAGTACCCACAGTAACTGGGATAGTGTTGGGGGATTAAAAGTGTCCAAAAGATATTTCCATTTATACTAGAGGTTATAGGTAATCAGTTCTTGAGACATGAGCTCAGTTTAAATAACAGTGATTGGAAGTGAAGAGCAAAAATGCAGGAAGAGATACTGTACATGGACGGGTCTGCCATTTAGAGAAATGTTTCTCACAGCAGTTTTCGGGAAAGATGCTGTGTTAACAAAAAGAAATTCCAGGAAGAAGGAATTTGCTTCAGAAGCACAGCATTTGTAATCTACAGAAATGTCATATGATGACCAGCTTAGAACTATCTGCCATATAAACACGTATGTTTGAATGGAACTTTCATCAGCTTTTGAGACTGACTCGAACAAGAGAATTTGAATATATGCAGAATAAGGCTAAAGTCGTTGCCATCAGAAAGAGGCGGAATTAGACTTGTTTATGGAATTTTCCATAAAGCTGGTTCTTTTCTGCATGAACAAGGAAAGTTATTACTCTATTTTGTTCATTTCTCTCAAGAGAAGACTTTTTTTGAGTTCAGAATGAAAACTAAATAGAACTGCTTATTTTATTATTTGTAGACGTTCTCTTTGTCCTGAAGGCTAAATTGGCAAGCCTTAGGCTTAGGAGAATTGCTACAAGGACGAGGAAGAAGGACACTCAATTCTCATTCTGCAGAGTTCTGGTTTAATTCAAAACTTTATCCCTAGGCAGAGCATGGGGGGAAGGTTGGGAGCAGTTGCCTGCCTGGGAGCAGAGAGAAAAGAGACCTGAGTCACGTGTCCTGGGAAGTTTTATCCCCTAGGGGATAGGGGGACGCTGGGAAGAGGGGGCCATGGGCCAGTGGGACAGAGGGAAGAAGCTACATCCCAGGGATAGTGGGGGAATGGGACCCACCACCAGAGATAGTGTNGGGACCCACCACCAGAGATAGTGTGGGGAAGAGTACAACCAGAAACCTTAGTGCAAACATCGCATAAATCCAGTGCATCCAAAACCCAGTGTAAACCACAAATGTCCACTACAACAATTATTGCTATTGCTTAAGATTTGAAATTTAAAAGCCTTCTTTTCAATGCTCAAAAAATAAAATAGCAATAAATATATAAATTTACAAATAGACATATTTTAATTTTTATGCCTATCCCCCCATGTTGGGAAGGATGAAGAGTTA
>VXBU01011480.1:0-21211 GCA_013400315.1 Bombycilla garrulus | reverse complement strand
AAAAAAAAACCAAAAAAACCAAAACCCAAACTTTGAGCTTCTTTTCCTAGGGCTGCAGTTGGAACACATTAAAAGAACTTTAATGTAAATTAGCAGGTCAGCAATAAAAAGTACTGCAACATATCTACATTTCATATTATTGTATTAGTATTAAAAATATGATTGTGCACTGTAGATTATTCCTCAGTCCAGAAATGTTTTCTTCAAGCTGACTCCTAGGCTACGTTAATTATTTGTAGCTATAAATCACTTAACTCTAGTCCAGTAGGTGTCTCTTCTCATCATATTCTCTACCTGCAAATTCAGTCAATTATATTTTAAGTTTGTATTTAATTTTTTTTTTTTACTGGAGCATTAGTCTAAATGGGGAATAAATAGATTGTAATCTTCTATTGCTTATTTTTATGAAAAATTGCAGATATACTCAAGCAAGGTCCCAGAAAGCACTTGTTGAAATAACAATCAGTAAAGTCACAGCCTACTTTAGCTAAAAATTAAAGTATTATACTGCTTCTTTTATAAATATAATAGATTTTTAAAACATTAAGGAACACCAGAAAAATACTCTTATGTAATAATAATACTCCAAATGGCTGAGAAGAAAACACAGTTAATGTTACATTAAACATGAGTCCATTAATATTTAGTAAACTATATTTAAATACCACTAAGTAAAGATACTATTTGTAAGCCAATATCAAGGCTTTTTCTTCCAGTACCATTTGGAGCATGGGGAGGATTTGTTTGTTTGTTTCACATCTTTTTTCATGATTTAAAATATGGCAGCTTTGCTCCCTCTTCTGGTTGTGTGCCTGCACCACGGCAGACTGTGCTGGAGCAGCCCCGCTATCCATCTTTGGCTTCTTTAGAACATCTCCCGGGACAGCTCCCGCACATCACTTGTTTAGATAAGCATTTCGTTTCATCATTTTGGCAGCACTGATTTAAGGGGGAAGAAAGTGCAGAGAACCATTGAGGGAGATGAAGACACCATGCAAAGACACCGCTGCTGTTTGTGTAGATTCCTGAGGCACAAAGCACAGGAGCCTGGGCAGCCAGTATCCTGGATAAGCTTTACTGCACACTTGTCCTGCTTATATCCCCTTCCCCCAGCATCCATGCCTGCTCTGCTAAAGACCAGACACTGGGCTAGATGGATATTTAGTCAGGAACTCGTATGGCAATCCTCATATTGCAGAAATAGGTAAACACAATAAAAATCAAAATATCTCCAGAAATTAATGAATAATGAATTCAGAATAAATGTGGAGCAAAGTACAAGCTTCTGCTCTACACCTCTCTTCCATAGTGTCTCCTCAGTTTGCATTTCCATTCCCTGGGTGTCAGGAAATACTCTGTGCATGCAAGGAAATGGGAACAGACTACAAATTCACTGAGCAGAATGCAGAAGGTAAGGTTTAGCTTCATATAGGGTTTAGGAATTTCTTTCCATGTTACTTTTATATTTATTGAAAAAGGTGCAATATTATAGTAAGTCTTCAAACACTTTCTAAGCAGAAAGATAATTTTTCATTATATGATTATACATCTCTCACAAACACACACACACACACACACACACACACACACACACACACACACTCACACAAAAACCCTGCAAGAAATCACAGATGCTCTACCCTTTTTAAATACAGCTAAGATTGAAGCTTATATTACAATTCTAAAATGTAAAAAAATCATTCTGTTCACAAAGTGGCCTGAAACTAAGCCAGTAGATTTAAGCACTAATACCAACCAATAAAGAAAATACTAATAATGGCTTACACAAAGATGAAAAATACAGATTTATTTCTTCAGAAAGCTCTAGGTTTTTCTGAATGTCAATTACTACTACTTAGTAACATAAAAGTTTTCTTATTGCTCTAATTAACATGGAAATTGTACAAGCAATTTTACATGCAAATTCTTCTGCATAATTACTGAAACATTAGGTTAGTAACCAGAAAAAGTGTGTTTGACTAGCAGAAAAAATTACATCCCATTGTCACATACCAGTCTTAGAAATTCTACATGGTATTGTGATGTAGTTTTGAAAGATGCAAACTCAAATTTTTTATAAGTAAAATTTGAAGGTATTTATGGACAAGTTTGTAGCTAAACTCTTTCTCATCTGATATATCTCCCTGGTTGTTTAAGAGCTAAATTCGTAAAATAACTCCCTATATCATAAGGAATATTAACAGAATGTTGTTTCTTTAGTCTAGAGCATTTTACTGGTACTTTACTTTTACTGGTTTGTGTTGTTGTGTTGTGGGTTTCCCAGCAGGCAAATTGCAGTTATGTGCCTGTCTACAACTAGCACAATCTAACCAGGTCTATACTTTATTTAAACTTACTTTGCTTGAACTAGAATTTAATTAAAATGCAGTATTTCTCTAGGTACTCATAACACATAGGAATATGTGAAGTATTCTCACAGCCCACTTAAAGCACATCCAGTATAATTTCTCATGCAAAATTCAGAAACCATTGTGGTCTCTTAGTAAAGTCTAGAGTCAGTAAGCCAGAGGAAGAGAAAGCACCTAGAAGACTCATAGCAGCTATGTTCAGTAGTTCAGGCAAAGTGTAGGCCCCAATTCCACAAATCCAAATGGTCGTAGATGGAAAAAGATGCTCAGGTCAGACATTAAGATGAGAGTGCCATCTGGCCTGACAGGAACATGCTTGTTTTTCAAAAAAGCATATTAGAGCACTACTTCTGCAAGTCAGTTAAGCAGGTCCATCTGTCATCACTTCTCTGACTGGAGTCCCTCTGTTCTGACTAGTTTGCCCTTCAGTCACCTAAATTATTTAGATTGTGCCTAAACTGTACAACAGTTTAGAATAATGTGAAATACAACATAGTTTCAGTTCTATTCCTTCAGGCATCCAGACTGCTCACAGTGGTGGGGCTCCCATGCATGGGGAAACCAGAGTGCACAGGAAGGGCAGGACTCAGAGGCTTAGGTCTTGCCTTGCTATAAACTCAAGACACAAATATGCTCCAGACACTTCTCAGTCTGGGAGATGAGAACTGCAAAGCATTCCTGATTCCCATAATATAGAAAAAGATGTAATGTAATCCAATAAATTATTCTGAAGAGTGAAGGAATATGAAACACTTAAAATTTTGCTTTGGTAACTACATCATCTTCTATGTACCCTAAATTAAGACAGCAAAGGGCAGAATTACCTGGCTACTTTTCTCACAAACCCAAATGATCAAAATATGTCATACAAAATACATGAAAGAGAAATGCAAAAGACCTGAGGAAGATTGGAAAGGGATTACAGCTTTGGCAATAAATACTTGAAATTCAATATTAGACACTGATCATTCTTTTGTAGTATAAGAGCTCTGCAGAAAAAAACTTCTAAAACATAAGATGGACACCTTAGAGAACTAAATCAAACTATGTAACAAACTATCTAAATAGAGGTTAGTAGTAGTTAGTTGATTGTGCAATGTACATCTTTCAGGCTCTATAAGTGCATAAAATAGTCGTTTTGTTGAAGGAGTGGAATATAAACCAAGAAGAAAACCAATTTTAGACTGACTAAATCACTGTCTACTGTTTTGTCAGCTTTGTCAGGTCAGTGGCAAAAGCCTCCAATCTTATTATGATTGGAATTTAGATCTTAAAAGTATGACACTGTGCTACCTGGTTATTAGCATGGATTACAGCTACAGCAGCAGACTCCCAGGGCTTGAATTCATTCAGGACTGTGCTGGCACAGCCACCAGAGCAAGCGAGGTGACCCCTCAGACTGCTCTGACAGGCTGGTGACACGGCACCTTCTCTGCAAAGGCACACCATTCGGTCTTGGCCACACTTGATAATAAGAGACATTAAAAATGCTGTGGTTGTCCTATCCAGACAATGTGCTAGCACAGGTAAAATAGAATCCCTGCTGTCCTGATATCTGTATTCCCTCTGTTAAGTTGTTCTGGAGAGTAGACAGCTAGGAATGGTCCATAGCAGTGGAACTGGTTCTATACCTCTTGTAGGCTGCTTATAGAGATGGAACTGTAAGAATGAATACCTAAATTTTAATCAGTCCAAGACACTACCTAGTTTATAATTTCATTTCCCCGACAGAAGACATCAATGACACAAAATCTAAATGTAGTAAGGTCTTAGAAGTACATGGAAAAGTAGTAGTATATTTTTTCAAAATTATCAAAGCAATTTAGAAGCATGAACTCAAATAAAACTTCAAAGTGATGGTTGTTCATTGCAACTTTCTTGTTCTTTTTTTTAGATAAAGAAACCTAAATCTCCATGTTAACATTTCAGTGCTTTGAATTAGGCTTATTTCTACAGCAGTTGAAAGAGAAAAGACCATCAGACATAAATACAAACTAGACAATAGAAATGATTGCTAATAACTTAAGCCTTTCTCTAGAAGTATATGATAATTAAAATGGTAATTTCTTTCTAGTCACATTAATATATGCCAAGCTTGTAATATATATATCCAAGCGATGTAAAAGGATATAGACTTGGCAAAAAGTGGAAGACAATGCAGACAACTTCACAGGAGTCTGCAAATTGTACTGGGCCTCTTAGGCCAAGGCAGACTATGAATTCCAAAATGAGAAGAAATATAAAAACTACCCCCTTAGTTCTCCATAGCTAACTTATCACATATCTGCCACATGTAAACTACATCTTCAGCAGTACAGTTAGCTGCAAAAACATAAACATCTGGAGTTTTTGATTCCAAGTATTTTTAAACCTCATTTGAAAATAATTATATCCAAGAAATAAAACATGCTGGAATTGAACATATGTGAACTTACTCATTTTGAGCTAGCAGAACTAAGCAACACACACACATGCAGCAAAAAAGTAAATGAAATTTCTCACGCACCCACAATTCATAAGCAATATCATAATCAACTTGCCTTTTCTCCCATTAACAGGTGGGGATTGATGTTTTTCCTCACAGTCTTTACAACATTAAAAACAGACAATGATGATTAACAACTGGAACAGTTACTACAAAGAGGAATGTCACTACAAGCACACACAAACCTGTTGCAAGCTACGTTAGCAAAACTCCATGCACTACGGTGGAGTTACCACAAAACACACAGAGTGAAGAGCACGCAGTACACACCACTGAACACCACAGAGACAGAACCATAACAAAAGCAATAAAAAAGTAAATGGTACTATAACAAAAAATGGGAAGGCAAAGATCTTAAAGGACACTTTGGATGCCTAAGTGAGAACTAAAAATTAAAAAAAAGTAAACCTGCTTTCCACCACTGAAATAATGAAATTACTCTAGCGTCCAGAGTTTTGAACAAGAAATGAGTCCCCTCACAGTAATTATTCCTCACTTTTTTTCATAGAAAAAAATAGTAATACATATTTTCTTCTCTTAAATAACAATGGGAAGAGGGTTCAGGACACAGGATTCAGCCACTTACACTTTTAAGCAGCATTTAACATTTTAGGCTTACATTAGACATTACATTGTATTTTTCCTACCAGCTAGTACTAAATGTATTTCTTCATCAACAATTGTTTTTGCAAGATGCTTCCACCACATTTGGCAATTATTAACTATTAATTACTTAGGGACAACAGAATGTAACCCATTAACAAGGCATGTAAATGCAAATTTATGCTTTAATGATTCTTCCTTTGAAAAAGAAACTGAAGTACAGAGAAATGATATCTTTAGGTCTCTGCATATCTTTGAACCTATATTGGGTGTTTCCTGAAATTAGAAGCTAAATTTATGTTTTAATCACATGGTATTTGAGTCAAAAAAAGTATTTTCAACAGTTTGATTTGACCCTGAGCTATTAGTTGTCATCACACTACCAACTGAACTGTCTTCTAAGCAGGATGGAGGACATCATAGGAAATGGCCAAAGTATTTCCACATAATGCAGTTGCCTACTGTTTTTGTCCAGCATCAGTCTGCTTAAACAAACTAAGGAAAAAAAAAGTGTCATGATACAAAAAGATTGCTTTCCTGCTTGTAAAAATTATTAATGCAAAGTAGACTGTACCACATCTAAGAAGTACCCAACCAGATCTGCTAGATCTGTTACTTGAGCATAGTGGCAGAATATTTTCATAAAAAAGAATAAAAAGAGCAAAATAGTTGGGTACTTTTTTCATGTTGAATTATTTTAAGCATTCACAACTGGCAAATAAACTATGCTACAATGAATTTGTTTGTGTTCTTTCATAAAATGATATAAATATTCTCTGGATTCTGTATGTTCAATATATTTAAAAGCTGGCTGGTAAAGCTTCCCTATATACTCTGTGGTAAACATATCTAAAGGAGATAGGTGCTTGTGGTCAGACAGACCTGCCTCGACCTCTGCCTCCTGAACTCCAACACGCTTGTTTTCTTCATCTCCTGCTGCATTAGATAAGCAAGGGATGAGAGAGGGGAAAAAAGCAAGACAAAAACATGCATGCTTTGTTACAAGCTGCTCAAATAAAAGAAAAACATCAAACAAAAGACATCTGCAAAAACATACAAACCCTCAGTCTGTGGCAGAAATTATTTTTTTAGTGAATCAAAGATAAAACAAATTGTTGTGCTATTTTTCATTTATATTTCTAGCTAATTCCAATGAGATCCTGCGAAAAGTAATGATGCTCATATGTAGCCCTTAAAGTTCTTTGTTGCCAATTTCTAACTAAATTTTTAAGCAATGGAAAGTAGACAATAAGTACCTGAGAAGAGAAAGCAGACAGATATTGGTAGAAAATTAGTTTAAATCTTCTGCTTGGCTTTGCTTTAGTTTTTCAGGGAACAAAGTCCAAGCCACCATTCAGCATATTTAAAATTGCATATAAATCATAAACTAGTGGACATACTTGATACCTTAAAAAGAGCAGAAAAAGCAAAGCAAATGCTTTTTTTTTTTCAGCTTGGGAAAGTATATCCTCAATTTGCCAGATAATATGATTTTTACCTGAACTTCAGAGTAGTTAGAATGCAAAAAGAAAGACGTTTTCCACTAGTATCTACAGTTGCCTAGAGCATATTAAATACTTGAGAATACTGAAATAGTTGGAAATGACAGTGAAAGTGCCATTAATGATAAGAAACACAAATATATTTTTAATGTCATTAATAAAGAACCACAAATTTCCTTTGTGACAAAGTTCATGAGGGTAACAACAGTAATAATATTGAAGAGTGTCAAATTGAGCTGCTGATATACCACATGCCTGCTCTAATTTAAATGTCAATTATTTAGTAAACAGCTTTGATGTGATGCAATAGTGTAGTTTTTCAAGGCTCAGATTTTGATTGCTTATCGATTTTTCATGTTCTCTGCTTCCAGAATTCTTTCCAGTTCTGTCATTACTTGTATAAATTTATGTTCAATTAAATAGCTCATTGAATTACTTGACTTTAGATTTTTCTAGCACGTAATAGTAATTTTAAAACTACTGGTTCTAGGAGGTTATTGCTAATAGAGAAATTCAGGCTATAATCAATGCAGAGCAATGCAAACTAATCTGTGCTTAAATTTCTGCTCTACAACTCCATGATAAAACCACGACACTCAAATTCCAATTTAAATCATGACATTGAAAATTTCAATTAAAATATTCAGCAGGGATATCATCTATACAGTCAACCGCCTCTCATAGAAACAAACAGATAGATGTGCCTAAGACTTTAAAAAACCATTTTCAGTAGAATTGAATTAAAATTGTATGGCATGTAAAATTTTTGGCATGTAGGTACCCTAAAAGGTTAATGAACAATGGCTGTCATAAGCACAGCTGTATGACTTCTCAGTCATTTTCCTTTTATGCCCTTTGTGCCTCAGATTTATATAGTAAGATGTTCAAATTTCATAAAGCTGTTTAATTTCTCCTTTTGCCAATGCAAGAGAAAATTATAAACTATGACTTCCCTTGAAAGGTCAGAACATTTTAAGTAAGCACTTTAAACTCTGAGTTATAGGTAAAGTTTGTTCAAATTTTTCTGTGGAAATTGTACCAATGAAAGTTAAATATTTTAATATTCTTCAAGCTCTGAGGATTCTGCTGCCTCTCAGGAAAGTGAACTAAACATCCATGATCAAAACCCAAAGGTCTATTTTTGCAAAATCATAGTTGAAATCAAAACCCCAAAGTAGACTCAGACATTATGCTAAGGAAGCCTTGTTATTGAAGTTAACTAACCTATTCTGTTCACTCTGCTGCTAAGAACACAAAAATGTAAGTTACACTGTGCAAGTATGAAGGTTTCTAACATAGTACAGCCAGTACCACAGAAGTATCCACAAAAAAATGGGATCGTTCAAAGCTCTGTATTTCCTTCCTTTAGACTGTTGTGTTTGCCTGTCATCAAGTTCATAGCCAAGCTGTAATCTAAGCTCCTATCCTATATTTTGTATGTGATCAATCATTTTTATAAAACAGAATACACATATACCATATATTTTTCAAACCCTGCAAAATCATAGTTGATAGAGTGTGATAGAATCATGACCAGTCTTAACACTGGTCTTCTGCAATTGCATTATAACCACCTTTTTGTGTCTCCCATCAAACTAGGGCAGGGCTATGTAAAACACACAATAAAGTACCTTTGCATTTTGAAAAAAAAATTCTCATTCAAAGAAATTATTATCTAAATGCGATAAAACCCCTTAAAATAAACAGCAGGTACTTCTGTCAGTAGTATCTGTGCTTTCTTAACCATCAGAATGTCTCTGTAGCTTCCATTCCAGACTGCATGAGTTGCAACAGTACATTGTCACTGTACATCTGTCCCTTTTATAGATTTAAATATGTATCTGAGAGATATAAACATTGACTAATGGTTTCTAGCTATCCCTGATTAAACCTAATCAAGTATTCCTGTTAATTCCATTCATATCTAATTTTATTCTGGAAAAAGATTACCCACACCTGAAGTTAAGAGAGGACAGTTAATCAGCATTAATGTCAGACCTTAACAGGTTCTGAAATAACTTTTCCAAGATGTAAGATTATTATGAGATCATATAATTAAAGTCTTTACCATAGAGCATAAATAGAAAGGCAAATCCTTACTGAGCTCTACAATTTGTTAAATTTCTGAGCACTTAATTTCCAAATTTTAAGGTTTTATTAAATTTGTTTGGCCTAACATGATTTTCTAGTTTTTATGGTTGGGTGGATGGTTGGGGGATGTTTTTGTGGAAAGAAGAAACAAAGGGCTATGTTTATTTTTAAAGAAAAAGTAAAAATATTAGTGTATTAGGAAAAACTACTCTCTCTCTGATTAGTAATTAACAACGAACTAAAAGGGTAAATACGGAACACTTTCACTTTAAGGTGCTCTATTTTAATCAGGAGCAAGTGGTCAGTGATTTCATCCTTCTGCCAAGGTGAGTAAAAACAAAGAAATACATTACAGCCACGTGGAAATGAAAGAAAAATCATGTTAGCCCTTAAGAGCTATAAATACTACACTATTCACTTCTTGTCAATAGCACAAAAAATACAGAACACTTAAGAGTACATCAGCATTCCAGCACTAAAACCAGGTTCAATTCAACAATACTTTCTACAAATGTTCATTTAAACAAGATATTTCTTTCTCTAGTGTAATTTAAAAATATACAAGCAAAAGTGTAGCTAAAAAAAAAAAAAGTAGTGAATATTTGGTAGGTGGCCCCAGACATCTTTTCAGACCTATCTTCTATCCACATAACATGAAAATATACTAAACTAATAAAATCTAAAGCAAAATCCAAAACCACATAACGTGAAAATATACTAAACAAATAAAATCTAAAGCAAAACCCAAACTGCCTAGATGCTACCCAGGTATAGCCTGGGTAGACAAGGTAATGATATGCATTTCAGAAATACCCAGTCATTCTTTGCAGGCAAATATGGTACTGCAATAAACACAGCAGTGGCAACCTAAGGAATTACCAAAAATACCATGACTATAAAAGGCTGTAAATGCAACATAACTATGAATATTGTATATTCTACTGAGCACGTGGGACACTGAAAAAATATGTTTGGGTCAGTACACCACAGATAGGAATGGTCCTTCATACTCCCAGGTAGCTTTCTTGAAAGCAAACATTTTGGGCTGTTTTGAAGAGGCACCTTTATATCCTAGAGCAAAATCTCCCAACCACATAATACAGTTCATGGAACTAAATCTAACCCAAATCAATGGTTTTTAATTCTGATCCTAATTTGGAAAGCAGTTACCCTAAGGGTTGGGTTTTCCCTGTAAAGTCCTTGCCTTCCATTTCTAGTCACACAGCCATAAGCATACCATATTCCACATTCTAGTGAGTGCTGCCCTGTAACAAAAAAATATCTCCAACAGCAAATCACTCCCCTCTTTCTACACGAGTTCTGGCATTTGTACTGCATTTAAAGTATGCAGAAACATCTTTGTAACAAATACAGATTATTCAGATGTATGCAAACTAAATGAGACCACTGTAGGAATCTGCAACAGACAAGTTTTTCCTTCTTTCTTTTTCTCTTTCACAAAGCTGAGATGACTCCCAATTCACCATTGCCTATAAGGTACCTTTTACTAACTCTTTTCATCAGCTTGATTTTAACTTAATCTAGTCAACAATAAAATCCTTGATTTCAAAATGCAGAAAGTTTAACCTTCACAGAACATTTCCATGCAATATAGAAACACCTCTCTCCTTAGAGTCAAGTATGTGTTCTGTAAGAGCAGAAAGGACTACTCTGTGACAACTATTTTTTTTTATGGTCATATAGCCTTCCCAACCATATACAAAAGTTTTGATTATCACTGGGGCACAAAAAAAGGCATTAAAAAGTACTAAAATATCTACAAAACCTTCAGGTTTACTTGGTGCTATATTTGTTAAATGCTAACACAAACTTCTATGATAGTCAGTGTTGCCAATTCTATTAAATTTTAGTATTTGTAGTGGTACTTCATTTGCCTAAAATAACTTTCTGTAAAATTCAATTCTCCACAGTAAAAAGACTGCTATTAATCTTAATTATGTTCTGTCACTGAACAAAGTTAGGTAATCTGCTGTTCTTGCAGAGCACTATCATTTTAAAAGAAAATTATTACTCTCTTTAAAGAAAATGATAGAAAATCCTAAAGAATGACAGAAAAAGCCTCAAAGAAGAACTCAATTGGTATTAGAATATGAGCTCTTAACTCATGACAGAAAATTACATAGAATGTTCTATGAAAATTGTACCTATGGATTAGGTTTTTAAGAGTGTTTACCATCTTTATATGTGTAAATTCAATATGAAATGTGTCTAGTTACTGTATCTTGAGTCACTTATGATGCTTTGATTGTATATTAGAACATAAAAATCTGTAGCTCTGGTAATTTTCCATAACCCAGATTTTCCAAAAGATTACTTTTTTCAAAAGAAAAAGTAAAAGGAAAATATTACTCCGTTTTCAAGTAAAAAGAGAGCTCCTCATGTCCCAGCAGTACTTACCAGAGGAAACAATTCTACCACTCATAAAAAAAAATATTTTATTGTATTTATTTAATTTCTCTTTATAGAACCTATGATGTAAATAATAAATAAGACTGTTACCCTCTCTGATCAAACACAGTAAAAATATATAGTACGTCACAACTGCTTCTCTAAGGAGGTCACAGTCTAAATAGATATACTAAGCAAAGAGCAGGGAAGAGTGGTAAAACATAAAAGCATATCAGCAATGACAGCAAACATCGTGTGATTAGATGTGATTGTTTCCTGGAATATCTAGACTGTATTTTATATAAGCAATTCACAACACATAAGACAAAGAAACTAATAAAATAGAGTGGTGATCTGAGAAAACAAGAGTTTTCTTTTCATGACATTTTGTTTTCAAAATGGAAATAAATACCGCAAACATTGGAAACATTAAATTAAAAAGTTTGATGAGACAAACACAGTAATACTACATAAAGACCCTCAGTGGTATAACCAAGGACTGCAATTGATATCTTGTGGTTTGCGATTGAGTAAATTAAATGGTTCTAAAACTATAAAACATAAGGAGATTTTATTTTAAGAAAAAAAATTAACTTTTTGAAAGACTATCACAATTCAGTAATTTTTCCCATATTATTTGCAAATTACCTACTAATTCAGCAAATGTATCACACTGTAAAATATTTGCCATAAAAATGTTATTCTGATTAAATATATGGCTAATATTAAACATGTCAAATAGCCTCCAATGATTACATATGTGCCTGAATATCTGCTAATCTTGGAAATGTACATACATAACTGATGAAATGCTCTTATTTTCCATAGGGTAAATCCTAGGTTATTAAAAATGGGTACATGTCTAGATACTTTTCCATGAGAATCGTATTTAGATAGTATTATTTATACTGTCTTTTTTTTTTTGTAGAATCCTGTAAAATTTATGAGCCACAGGTGAATCATTATAACAATAATTCTGACTATGTCTGTGCAATCAAGTAACATCAATTGCAGTTGGGTTTGTTTTTGCCTGTACAGCCTCTGAAAAAAGGCTTTCAGATGAAAAACAAGCCCTTCTTTATGTACAGACCTTCATAAGATTCTATCTCCTTGTCTCCATTGTCTACGGAAAGTCACAAAAACAAAACAAACAAACAAAAACAAAACAAAACAAAAAAAAGGAACCAAAGAACAGGGATTAAAAACAACAGAACTTTTTTAAAAGATACAATATACATGTTAAGAAGGATCAAAAAAGAGTGTGTATGGCCATTTAGACAGATTTTGCAGGGCACATCTAGTTACTAGAAATAGAAGGGTGAAAATGTATTTGCTGTCAAAAACACATTTATATACCTCTGTTTCTAAACATTTTGGAAAATATCTCCATCAACCAGTGCTTTTAATAGACATTACAGATAAGCACAATTACAGTACCAGTAAAACATGAATCATGAAATATCTGACATTTCTTATTTTAAAGATTATTACCTGTCTTCTTGCTCTTCCTGTTTCAAGATGCAGAGGTTTTATATTTGCAATCTGTAACACACCCCATGTGAGCCCACAAGTGATCAGCTAGATTCCTGACTCCCAAAAGAGTCAGAATTTTGTCACCAGACAACACACTAAAGATCATTTCCTGTGCCTGTTGAAGTCAATGACAGAACACCTACTGAGTTCAAAAGGAACAGGATCATGCTAATAATCCACCTTGTTTTGTGTGCATTATGCTGCTGATTATTCATGTCAGCCAAGAGTATTGTAGATATTAAAACATAATAGAAGAAAACACAGTACAAAATGCAATACCATTACCAAATCCCAACTCTGTACACAAAAACTCAAGAGACTTCAACTGTAATGGCAAAAGAAAAATAATAAATATAATCTACCTTCATGAGCAAATTGATAATGCCATTAGGAAGAAAACCATCCACTTACTTCTCTCCAACGTCCCCTTGGGTGGGAGCTGCGGTAGCTGCCTGCCCCTTCGCCCTACTACTGGAGTACTTGATGGACTTGTCTGGACAGACCCAGTTCGAGGATGTGATCTATGAGACACATATCAAAACAAACCACAGCCATTAAATGACAAAGTCGTTCTTAAATATCATCAGGAACTGATAACATGACTAAGTAGACTTTACACCACTTGGGACTCTTGCAGTCCCAGAGGGAAACTATTATCTCTTTAGAAAAAGACCTGATTAAAAAGAGAAATCTCTCCATTAAAAGGAAGCCAAATTAAGGCTGAGGATGCTTCCATAAGCTGCTTCCATAAGATGCTTTTTCACACAGTCAAGCCAGAAAATGTATTGTGTGCATATTTGTGTGCATATGGATTTAATAGCCACATACACATAAATTTATTCACAAGTCAAATTCAATTATCTTTACTCAGCTTGTATTTTCTTAAATTACCTTTGAGTTACACTGAGATTACATGAATTTGTCTAAACAGAGCAATGAACTGAGGAAAGACGATGATATTTGACTCAATTCTCACTGGGGATTTGATGAGACTAAGTCTAAGATTCAGAAAACAAAGACTGTATTCTGCAGTTCTAAAATAAAGAGAGGCTTTCCTGAACATGATCTAGACAAAAATGTGCTCATCTTTCTTGTATTGTGTTTATTTAAGCTAAGAATAATGTATAGAAATCCTGAAAATATCAATCAAGGATACTCAAACAGGAACAGTACAGACTATGGCACAGTAAAATGTAGTCAGAGAAAATGGTGGTTAAAATGACAAGTAATAGACAAAGTTAGTACAGTGCATCTAAAGAAACTTTTTTTTAAAAAAAATAGTTTCATTTGATGTTATGATGATTGTTCCATAAGCAATGTCTGATGAACACAAATAATTTCTCATTCTGCAAGAGAAGAATATGATAGTTATGACGTGCTTTATGTGGAAACCATCCAGGATTCCTGACAAATGAGAAATCATAAACAAACATAGTTAAATACTGTTAGCAAGCAATTTGCAATGGTAGCCACACCATTATATCCAGAGTAGAATATAAATAGTGTGTTCACACTGAAAGGGTTAGTATCTATTGCTGCTAGTGATCAGCTAAGGATGAGGCGATACCAATTAGCTACTGGGAAAATAAAATGGTGAGCTGGTGGGGCAGAAGGGGTTTAGTCCGACTGATTTGTCTGTTTCACCTCGGTAAGGCAGGTGAAGGAGGGGCAGATCTTCCAGTCATTAATGAAGGCATCGACCTGATGAGGTTTGAGTCAGGACGCTCTGTGGATCGGGAGCGGGAGCTGGTCCGCTCTAGCACAGGACGTTGCTCTGTTGATCTGGATCTTTGATATGGCTGTCTATCTGCTGCTTCACAATTCCTGTAATGTTAGTCAAAAAGCAGCTCAGTTGAACTTTGACTTTTTTATTAATTATAAAATATGCTGCATGATACTGGTTTGGAGCAAATCATTTTATTACATACATTTTTAGGGGGAATAAATTTTCTGAGATAACTTCTTGATAACATACAGCCTTTTTACACGTATGATTTGACTTGCTCCACACTCTTGGTAAATGGGCTGAAATGTTTCCAATGTCTCAGTAATGACTATCCATGCAATAGTCTGTTTCCTGACAATTTCGGGGTTACAATATTGTTATTTTGTCAATTAATATATTAACCTGGGAATAAGACAGTAGCTGAATAATATTAAGTCTCAGTAAAGCTAAGAACTCATTAATTGTGCAGTTTGATTGTGCGTTATTCCTCATATGAATAGCTTTTTACAGATTTTTTACAGCTTGCATTCTCCCTAGAGGTAGCACTCATTTGTAGGAAAGTCCACAATCCAGATGTTATAATTACCATGTAGCCCTGTCAACTGTCATTAAACTTGGGGATGTCTGTTATATATAGGCTAGGCTATAGTGATAGATTCATATGTGGTGCTCAGACTGTAATCAGATGAAAATCTACATCATTAGCACTAACAGAGGTTCCAACAACTAGAAAAAAATTTTTTTGTAATTAAAAAAAATTCTTATAACCCACAGCCTGTGGAATTATACCAAAACAGCAGTGGAAAAAGTTAGTGTTAGAGATGCAATGGGAAGAAATTAGATTGAGTAAAAGAGAATTTCCTGATCAAGCAGTGATATCTTCTACTATCTTAGGCAATTAATCAGGCCATTATTTTCAGAAATTAAACAAGCCCCATCTTTTTTCCCAATGTAATTGATCTGTTTGCAAGGAGTAATATTTGCTAGCAATATTCTCAAATACACTAAATCAAGGCAATTTAAAAAGTAAAATCCATATCCTAATGGAGCTATTTATTAAAATCACACTCCTCCCAGCTCTCCTTGAGTTACTGAAGAGATACAGAATACAAATGGGGAATGTGTACCCTTCGGGACTTTTCCTAGAGCGAAGTCATGCATTTTACAATGAAGTCAGTTAATACAATGAGTGGCTTGATGGTGATTAGGTGTAACAAGAAGTCAAATTTTAATTAGTACCAAAAAGGAGAGAGACATACCACAGCCTTATTACAAAGACTTTTGTGTTAGTAACAGCATTTTATTTCCAAAAGCATTGAAAAAGAGTATAGTGGCTGACCTTGCTGAATGTGTTTACAAAACATTCATTAAAAGCGATCTTTCCAGGCCTTCCATGAGGTCATAATTGCGCTCCTAGAGCATACAAAGGACTTGCCACAGACAGAATAATACCATACATCATGAACCTACATCTATAAGCTCCTAACAAGCAAACACACCACAGTGAGACACATAAATGGTAATTATAAGCTGAGGCACTAAAGATTGTAGGAAAAGTACAATGAGCCTGGCACAAAACCACAACAAGATTACCTCACTTCTTCTTCTATCAGTTCTGTTTCTGAATGGGAAGCTTCATCAGCAAAAACATCCACTGTCTCGCTTCTTTTAGATTGTTGATAGACAGAGAAACACAACCTTAGCTTTGATAGGAATGTTGTTTAGTTTAAGCAATTGTTTAAGAGAGGTTTCTGTGTCATGGAAGGTGAGAAAACTGTCACTCATCTGCATGACGGCAAGAAATGACCATAGAATACATTCTTTGACTGTGGGAATAAATTCCGAGAAAAAATATTCCTAAATTCAACAAAATTACAAAAAATAATCCAGGTCTTAAAAACCCACCCTTATCTTGTTTATCCACATATTTAAGAATATTAATGAACCCACAGAGACTTTTTTGGGTCTGTCAGCATTTCTCCAGTCAGAGGGTAGAGGGCTGCCGGAGCACCCAGCAGCAGGGACTGGGCAATATGGTAAGGGTCTCACTCCATGCTCCATTTCTCTTTCCTTCCAACAGCCAGTAGGAAATACAGACAGACAGGTGAGTGGCAACCACATGCTTCTCACAAAGACTTCATGAGAAGTTAAGGCTCCAATTTGTTACTCTTAAGGTCTCATTCTCTTTAGCTCTACAGGTATAAAAAGTAGTTTTTAGGATATTAGGGGTCTGACCTGTTGCCTGATTAGAAGGAAAGAAGCATTTTCACCACTGGGATGAACACTAATGGCTTAGTGGGCTGGTTTTGTGTTCTGCAGAACACCATGGAGCAACTGTAGATAACCACTATGCTAACAGATTAAAGCCTCAAAAATTTCATTCTCAGTAGCTAATATACAGTTTGCTACAATCTCCAATGGGCATTTACTTCAAGTGGAAAAACAACCAGGAGTTCCCCGAAGTAAAGGAGAGGGTGGATTTTTGTAGTAAACCTTTAAAGCTGTGGCAATGATGTTTCGTAGACTGAAGATTTGAAGACTAAGTTGAGTCTTGAGGTTAAACTGATTGTAACTCTCAGGTTCCAGGCTACAGGCTGCAATGTTCTCAATAACCACTACAGCAAATAGAGGACTATTTCAAGGGGGCAGTCTTCCACCTGAAAGCTTCACTTTGTGGTTTTACATCATACACATATAAAGAGCAATTCAAAAAATAGTTTTACTCTCTGGTCTTCATCCTCACTTATTATTTTATTCTTTTAACACTAAAAATACATGCTACATGATCCCAGCCTTCAGCAACTGTCCCTTTTATAGGAAATCTATTCACTCCCATAATTTGCTTGTGCAGTGAAACTCCTTCCTTACCACTGTATACAATTATGCATGAATAACAAAATCCAGCCATAATTACGGGAGGAAGTTAAATTAAAAAGGAAAGCTTCAGACTTTTCAGATATCATTCTTAAACACTTATGCTTACAATTTATCTAGATGGAACTTTCTTCATTTCTCATTACAAATTGTGTCATATGAATTACTGATTTTTAAAGAAGGAAATACAGTAGTCTTAGTTAAACTATTCAACATCCATATAGTGTTTTAATGTACACTAGCCCTGTTTACCTTTGCTAACAGACTTTTCATTATGAAAATACAGTTAATGAAATGTCAAATTATTACCTCCTCCATCTAGTATTGCCTATTGTAGCACCCTTCTACTTTTGCTAGGGAAGCCAGGTATGGTAGATGGCTAATTTCCTTGCCAAAGTCTACAAGACTTGTAGGCATAGCTCTCCCTTACTCTGAGGAAAATGTACTGCACTGTTTGCTTCTAAACCAAGCAAGCTGATCACTATGAGACTGTTTGAGCTCTCTGTAAGCCACTACACAGAAAGCTCTGTAAGTATTCACAGTCTAACTTCTAATTCCAAACCCATCAAGTATTAGAAATACAATCTAATATCATTTAGATACCACTGTAAACTCTAGTAGCTGTAGTACCTAACCAAAGGTGCTACCAAATTTTATTTTATATACTGACTTATCTCCATTTACATATATATATATATATATATATACTGCAAATTTCAAATGTGAACTCTTTTCCCAATGCAGTAAATAAGACTTTCTGATTTTTAATTTTTCAGGTTTGTTACTTTTCTTAACAAATAAAAAAGATTTTTCAATTAAATATTATGGTCATTGATCTAAACTTATGGATAGAGAAAACTTTATAGAAGATTAACATTTTCCAACAGTAAGCAATTGTAACAGCTTACATAACAAATAGAATTTTTTTTCCCCAAAATGACTGAAAACAATTTATGTAAAAGCCCATGTTAAATTCTTTTACTCTGTCCAAATTATGAGATCGTGCCAATCACTATTTTAGCATCAGGTTTTTCTTGTAACAAAAAACTGAAGAAATAAAAATAGAATTGTGTAGGATTACAGTACACTACAATTCAGCTCCTAGTGCATCTTTTCCATCTAGAAACACTGAACAGAACAAGAAAAACACAACGACACACTTTCTAGTTATGATAATTTCAAACTCCAGCTAATATACAATGGCAATACCTGTCAGTGTCTGTGGATGGCTGCTGGATTTCAATCCTTGGACATGTTATTCTTCTACTAGCTATAGGAACTTTGCTGTTTAGTCACAGACACAAGATCCTCTGTTAGCATAACATAGATAAGCATGTCTACAAACAAATGAGATTTCTAGTACCAAAAAAACCTTAACTTTTAGTCATAAATATTGCAATGGAAAATGGGAAGGAGCAGTACACTGTCATATATCTAGATAAACTGGTGATAAGATATCTCAGCAAATAACTCATCTATACTCATAAAGGAAAACTCATCTATACTCATAAAGGCACTTAATATAAAATTATGTGCTGCTATAGTTTTTAAATGACAGGAATGTAAATCTTTTAAGTACTCAAAAAAAAAAGTAAAGCAAGATATTTTGGTTGCCATAATATTCTATAATTTTTTAATATACGTTAAACATATATATATACGTATAAACATGCATCCATACACTGATATGATCTAGTCACATGCATATTACCCTGTGGTGTATGTGATAACTAATGGTGTGTCTCCATGGCAGTGACAGGCATGAATAAACTGTAACATGCCAAGCCTGAACTGTTCTGTAACTCAGCCGAGCAGACAAAGCAGGGGACTCTGCTATGAGCCCAGGCATGCTGTGCTCCACACTCCTGTGTTCTGCTGCAGCTACAGAAATTCAATTGCTCACAGCTTGCTTGGGTGTCTGGACATGGCATTGCAGTCACTCTGGGCACAGCTAACCATGCTAAGGCATGGCATGGTACAATTAAGGAAACCATGTATATCTATCCAAAATTTGTGTCATCAGTGATATATTTGCTGAAGAATAACAAAGTCATGCTTAACGTAGGGAGCTGGAGCAGACAATGTTTTTTCCAACCCAAATTATTCTGATTCTTTGGATGCAGTTAGAGGTGTATGCTAGCTATTACAATCAAGTGTCAATAAAACCAATAAGTAATGTAAATCATGGAACAATTAAGACTGAAATGATGTGCATTTCATATCATTTTTATCTGTAAAAAAGTTGTAGAGTGTTTTTACATTATTGCTTCTGGTACTTGCAATGTACCTTTTCACTTATATAACCAGTTGGCTTATATACTATCTTGTATTTTGCTAACTATTTCTAGCTTTCAACATCTTTAACACAGACCCTCAATTGACACATCTAAAAGAATCATCCTGCAGGAATACACATCTCTATGTTCATGAGATGAGTCACTGAAGATCATGATAAAGCTGATTAGGATTCAAAAGCTGGGAATTCAAAATTCTCAAAGATGAGAGCTAAAATCCTCTCCTCTCCTCTCCTTCACCCCAGCTCAGTTTTATAACTGAATCTACTGCAGTGATTCTCTCCAGATAATAATCTAAACTTCCATTAAAGTACTGGAAATATTCCAAAATATAACACTTTCAGCTTTATATTATAAATATATTCCACAGTTTTTCTCATTTCAGAACACAACATTTCACCCACTCAACTTGAATATTATACCATAATGTATGAGGAAAACCAGGAACATGCCTGGGTTTTAATTAACGAGTCTTATGGCTGAAGTATAGTGGTATATAAGACAATGCATAGAGGATCTTGAGAGGGAAGCAATGAAAAAAGGAGCTTGAATGTTCAAATGTAGTATGTGAAGCAGAGCAGCTAGACTATAGACTAATCAATCAAAGTAGTTTTAGGCTTAAAACTAAGCATGTACTTAAACATGCCTTTTTAAAGTGCAGTACTAAACACAAAATAGGAGAAGTACTTAGTTCTTGATGGATTTTATAGGATTTTTTTTCCTCAGATCTTAAATATATCTTTATTTCTGTATGGCACATATACACAGTTGGCTCTTTTTTGTTTTTCATTTTTAAACATCATAATAATAATATGACAGATGTTTAAATAGTAATTTGCCACAGTCAGAAATTATGCAGTTATGCATAATTACTATGCAGTTGTTGTGTATACATACTGCAACTACGTGTTTATCTTCTTCTTAACTTTTGGCAAAAGACCTGTAATTCTGACCTCTCTGACATCGAGAGATCTCTTGATGAGACCAGGATTTCAATCAGGTCATTCAAATGGAAACAGGTATGTAAGACTTTATTCTCTTTTAAGTTCTTAAATTATGAATGAGCAAAATAGCATTCAGTTTCTGTTAAACGCATTCTTTAAACCCATTGATCTTTACAGAATCTGATCCATTTCAGCAGTCTTTATTCTACTAAAGTGTTTTGTATGCTTTATGTTTTACTTAAACGTCATAATTGTTCACAAAAAAAGACTTTATCTTCTTTTTCTTTCACCAAACATTTTTGGAGCTGAATTTAAATGGAGACAGGGAGTAGTAACTAATAAGTTTCTTTTTCATGTTAAAAATATATTTTTATATATTTA
>VXBU01011477.1:101948-112263 GCA_013400315.1 Bombycilla garrulus | reverse complement strand
TATTATTAAAATATTTAAAACACCACCATCTATATTTTTCTTCTGTCTCTGACCTATCTTTAAACAAGACAGCTCTTCAACATGAGGAAACAAGCATTAACTGAAGAACAAGGACAGAAAAAGACAGGAAAAAACCTGATTCCGTCAGTGCTCCCCAGCTCAAGAGACTTGTGAAGTCAGAACAGTAATTCCCTTTGCTACCTAGACTTTTCCACTTCAGTTAACTTCACACTGACAGTTTTGCAGTACAAACAAATCCTGCTTGCCCATTTAAGAAAAAAAGATACCCCACAACTTTAAAGCCTACTATTAAGAATCAAGGCATCAGATTTGCTGAATTTAGCACCATGCCTCAAGATAAAGAAATACAGTCCACTCAGTCCATGCACTGCACAAATAGAGGGCAGGACTCTCACTATCATCTCTATGCCTTCCAGACACAGTGCCTCAAGCCAGGAATAAATCCTTACGTTGAAATTTATTGATGACCCTAGAGGCCCACAATTAAGTCTCACTGGTTGACTCTACTTCTGCTGGGATATTTGCAAGGAATCTGTTTGACTTGTAAAGAAAACTGCCATTCTGGCTTCTCTGTTCCTATCCCCTCTTTCAAACTACACTGTCCTAAAAGATGACCTCTCCGAGAATTTTGCATTAGTCTTGTAGCTCTTTCAAAACTCATTTAAAACATAGGAGCAGTTGAACAGTGTCACACTCCACCTCACACTTCACCTCAAAAATAATCAAATCCCCATTCAACTGCCACTGCAGCTCATTCAAAAAAAAACCCCTAAAATTAGCCATCTTAGCCTCCCATGGGTAGAAGCTGCAATATCTTGTCACTGCACAACTCAGCACCATTTGTCATCCTGTCTCAAACACAGCTCTGACTGCAGCTGTTGGGACACAACTTATCTCCTTAGTCTGGCACAGCCTGGCCAAAAAACCTGGTCACAACTCATGTGCCTTGCAGTTTTCATCAGCCTGTAGGTTAGGAGCTTCAGGAGCACAGTACCCTGACAGCTGTAAAAAGAGTGTCCTTGAGGGGTACCCTCAAAAGTGAAGTTTTGAAATTATAATTTTTTTAACATATTTCCTATTTCATGTTTTTATTCTTTGTCCTGTTTCAGTATGCTTTGTAAATACTTCAACAGCACAAAATAAAAACAAATTATCTCATGTCATATTATAGGGAAGAAATTCTGCAGAGAAAATACAGGATAAAGAACTGTGTAAGTGTTCATATAAGCACATAGGAAAAAAGGCAATCCACATCCAAACAGTTCCCCTGTCAACTAGACAGGGCACACATCAAGCAAAATGCACAGATGACTAAAGTTACTTCACAGATAAACCTGTGGAGTCAGGACAGAAAGTGAAGTTATTCTTTGCTTTTTTAAAAACTACATGCCCTAAATTACCCATCCTAGTTATCTCCTGCTTCAATTTTTGTATTTAAAAAGATAGCTATCCTTTAACTTCACAGCTAATGCCCAGAAATGAGAATTTAATTTGACATTCTACCAAACTTTTATTAATGTTTCAAGCATACTTTTATTTCTCACTACATGGTCTCAGGGTCTTCACCAGATAATTCACACAATTTCTGGATGTCACTATCAAATTCACATTTTCAAACAGCCGTGCAAACAAACCCTCAGGACAGTTTTTTTTCCTGAGATTTTTTTAAGTGACTCCAATATCTTCAAGTCTCTAATCACTAAACAGACAAAATCTGAAAAACACTGTGATGAATACTACCATTCTAATTTACTTCTTTTCTGTGCAAAATAGCACCAAGATGATCCACAAGAAGCAATAAAGGGCCACAGCACATTCCTCTGCCACACAGCTGAAGTACCGTGAGGATTGTGAGGAATCCTCATCACAGTCTGGTCAGAGACCAGATGGGGTTCCACACTGATATAAGTGCAGAGTCTGCTCCTATGTGCAGCAATTCTGCATACCAGACAGAGCTGGCCATATTGCAGGAGTCAACAGGAACAACAATTTCTAAAGCCAGATATGTAGTTCAGTCCTAATTCAGTTACTGAAAAACCTTCTATAGTCTTCAAATTCTTATTCTGCCGACAAGAAAACTATGGCAACAAATGCAGTCAATATAGCCAAGCTGCTGGCCCTTTTCTCAAGCTCATTGAAAACATGAAGAAAATTAATACCCTGAGCAAGCAAAAAGGAGGCAGGAGTTCTGGCTTCTCTTTGATCTTTTATTCCTGTACAAAGTACAAAACAGATCTTCATATTCTTCTGAAGTCAACCATTCCACAGCTTCCCTCTACATCCTCATTTTAGCAGGGTAAGACACAAAAGGGCAATAAAAGACTCCTAGGAAAAAAGTCCTAGACCTCATAGAAAACATGCTCCTTTTGAAGGGCAGAGAAAGAAAGCTTTATGTTAACCAATATTACCATTTCCCTACCATTTAATGAGCATATACATAAAAATCACATCCACAAAATATGGCCTCAACAAAGCCCCAAAAAGTCAATGGGATATGTCCCTGAACCTTTGGATCAGGTGTTTAGTTTCAGCCACTTCGCTGTTCAACAAGCAGAAACACACACATCTTTGCATTACCTTAGCAAGTTTCCCCTTGCACGTGCAAGACTGCTTTTCCTACCTGATCTCTCAGCTGTTGAACAGAAGTCTGAAGGGTCAGAATTTGATTAAAAAGAGGACTCTGCAGAACTGATTTTAATAGGCTCAGTTTCTCCTCATTTGCAATGTCACCTCGATCCCGAAGTTTCGCCTGTAAGCGCTCCATGGCCTGGAGGGC
The DNA here is from genome assembly GCA_013400315.1 of Bombycilla garrulus. Classification (NCBI taxonomy): domain Eukaryota; kingdom Metazoa; phylum Chordata; class Aves; order Passeriformes; family Bombycillidae; genus Bombycilla; species Bombycilla garrulus. The sequence goes on along the minus strand of VXBU01011477.1, from coordinate 109,466 downwards.
TCGATGTGTATCTGTAAAAACAATCATTCCTAGTCAGTAGCAGTCTAGAAACAGCCACACAAGGTGACAGGTTTTAAATACAACCCTCTTTACTGCTCAAATTACAGAGAAATTGAATGGCTCTGTTTCATACAAAATTCCCAGCCTGTCTAATGAAGCAGGAAGTCAGAGGCAAAGCATAAATCAAACCAACGAAAATTGTATTTTTGTCCATCAAGAAGTGGGTTACAAAAATGAAAGAGCTTTCATTAAAATTCAGTTACAGGAACTGTGGCTACAGTCCACTGCAAATAAATAGTGGCATAAATAGTCATAATAGAAAACACTTGTCTTTTCCTTGCAAACTTTTAATTCAAGAAAATATTAAAACAATGAAATCAAGACAACAAAGCTAAAATTTAAATACACTGAACATATGATTGTACAACTTTTATTTTCAAATACAAAAACCCAAACACAACATGCATTTCTAAATGCAGTAGGTTCTTTTTTTTAAAACCTCTCTCAGGAGTATACACTGTAATCCCAAATCTACCACACACTCTTGATTTGGACACAAAAATACAATGATACAAAATGATACAAAAAATACAGTGATACAAATGAAAAAAATACCAATTGTTTCCAACATGGTTTCTGCTTCTCAGCTTCTATTTAAACACTGGAAAGGGACAGTAAATATTTCCCTGAAAAGTAACAGAAAGGAAAAAGAAGGATTACATTTATAGAAATACTAAGCCCTGAAGGGAAAGAAAAAAGCTTGACTTTTGAAAGCAATAAACAGCAAAATAACAATCCACAAAAAACTATCTCCACAGATAATTAAAATAACCTCAAAGGTGACCATATTCTGACTCACTCTGCTGCTCAAAACCTTCCTGAAATTGCTTTAGGAATATACTTTGTAATATATTTGCATTTCCATATCAAAGCAGCTGTCTGCATACTGTTGCAGAACATGTCCTGCACTGCTTTAATCAGACACTATGAATCATAGCTGCCACTGATATTTTACACTGTTTCATTACTTTCCTTTTCAGTTATTCACAAAAGACATTCCCTGCAGGATCAGTTTTCAAGCTCTATGTTGACAATTTCAGGTCCATGAGCCACAGCACATTTTTTAGTCACCTTTGAAAGGAAAGTCACATAAACCACAAGAGTACAGGCCTGCAGGACTCTCACACTAGAGCCTCTACTATTAATCTTCTATTAACACCTATTGGAATTGAGACTCAGATATGGATGATAGCTGAGTTTTCATCAGTGTGGGATTCCAGGAAAGAAATTGTACACTGGGAGGAAGAAATTCTGAAATTGCTCTGCTTATTCTCTTTTTGTTGATTTCTGGGGCTGTATGGGGCTTTTTAAAAATATACGCCTGCAATTGCTTAGAAATTTGCAGTGACAGAATATCTTTGATGGAGATGGATAGCTGAGGAGAAGTGAGGAGTTCAAATATCATTGCAGATATATGATCCTGCATAACGGTGCTTTTGTTTCCTTTATAGTAGGAAAACACTACAGTACAGCATCTCCTCTTGAATCTTCAGAACATAAAAACATGCAGAGCTGTGATCTCTAAGCACTCAAGAAAAGGGTTTCTTCTTGAGACTTAGGATAAAAAGAAGAAAGGAATGAGGTTGACAGATCACTAGATAAGACAGTCTAACAATATCATTAGTTATAGAACCTGATCATTTTGTCAAGCCTATACTATTTGCAGTTTGTGCAAAAAAAAGCAAACCAAATGGGGTTTGAATGGTTTCAAGTTCTATCAATATGACTTCACTAGTTTCAATATGCCTGGAGCTTCCTATCAGTTTTATTCATGGAATCACAGAATAGTTTATGTTAGAAGAGACCTTGAAGATCACCTATATCCAACCCTATTGCCATCGACAGAGAACTTTCCTCTAGACCTGGTTACTCAGAGCCCAATCCAGCCCACTAATCCATGGGAAGCCCATAACCTCTCTGAAGATCGTATTTGAATTTGACAATACGTTGATACAGAACCACGGATCATCCTTTTTAGGACAATGTACAACATTCAAAACCCCTTCAACCTGACTCTGTCAAAGTAATGTTACAAATGATGCCTTTAAATAAAAGATAAGCTTTATGATTTCTTTTTTTCTTACTTGGCAAGGAAAATCCCAGCACGTGATTAACAGATCTGAAAAACAACCCAAATATCTTGTATTTTCACCTTGTCACTCTGCAAAACAGAGCAAAATGAAGTCTGTTTTACATGGGAGGGGCTGGATGAGATTATTTAAACATTTTGAACCAAGCTGACTTCCCCAAATCTTAATCACCCATCCTTCTAGATTAAAAACGGTTATCACTTGTATTCAGAGCCCCTATTTAAAACCAGGTATTTATGTCACGCTTGTAGATATTTTCTTCTGTGGCAATGCCTTTCAAAGCAGTTCTTTTTCACTGTTCCAGCTCTTTCTCAATACCTGTTCTTGGGACTACACTCTTGTGTAGTGAATGGAACAAAGAACTGTGCAAAAAATTAGAAATGGAGAATTTTTCAGTAATTTCATTTTTCCCAGTACTAAATGTCCAAGCACATAACATCATATGTTCAACAGATGAAAACACTCAGGAAAAATAGAGGGTTACAGTTCTACTTTAGCTCTGCAAGAGCCTCAAGGAGAGATGTAGCTCCAAAATGTCTCTATCTTTTGGAGTAGCTGGATATTGCTATATCTTATGTATCAATTTGACTAAAATATCATTCTTCTTGTGCTGTGAAAGGCAAATTTTACAAGTGACAGAACCCAAAGACATCACTGTGTTCATGCAATCCTGAAGGTATGAACTTTAATAACTTATAGCAGAAGATGCTAAAAGCAGACACAAGTCATAAACATATCTATAGGTTGAGATTATGCCTTGTAATTTGCAATGAAAAGTCCTTAGATCTGCTAAGACACTCATTACTGCTTAGCACCATGCTAGTGTCAGCAAATCCATTTTGAATTCTCAGTTTATTCTCCTTATTTTGGTTTATATTAGCAGGGAATCCCTCCCCAGCTGGCCAGCTTAATGCTTTTGTCAACTGCAGCCAGAAGCATAAGCAAGACCAAAAACTGTGGTCAGAATGTTTTCCCTCAGACACCTCCTCTGAGGCAGATGCAATGCACTGAGGCACACCAGCGTTTGCCTCTACGCGTTGCAGGCCAAGATGACCCCTGTTTGCTCTGCCTGTACGCTGAGTGCCACACGCCACGTGACTGCTCCTGCTGTGCCATATGCATGCTAACAAATGGGATCTGTCAGCATCAGCTTAGTGGCACATTAGCATCATGGAAGTACTGGAGAAGCAACCACACATTTGTCCAAAATGCACTGCAGGAACACATCCATAAACACCACCACCCATTACAGGACACACAGGCCTTTAAACCAGCTTGCTTCTAGGTATTTTAGCAATAATGTTCTAGGGAGAAGTAGAGTGGCATGCATGATTACTTGCTTAAAGACCTAATTCTGCTTTAGTGAATATTTTTATATTGGCACCACAGATTTCTTCTAGATGCACAGTGAGAAGTTTAGTTCTGATCACATTTTGCAATCTCCTGGCAGCCTGTATCACAGGAACCTGAAGCCAAAACAGCTCTTCTATACATGAGACAACAATCATCACACCTCAAAGAGCTTACTAGCTTAGCTCAAAGTAGATTTAACTATTTTTGTATTACAGTGTTGAAGTTCATTAATCTCTTCACAGTAATAAGAACACAGACTGCCTGAGTTAAGACTTTATTGGCAAATCAAAGAAATACTGTTAACCAAATAGCAAGTTAAATCTATTTTCAAGTTCTAAAGGTATAGATAGCAGAAAGCTGTGATTTAAACAAAAAACAAACAACCAAACAAACCAAAAAGGGAAAAAAAAAAAAAAACAAACCCAAACCTCATGTTCTCTTTTTCTCTTTGTTTTAGAACACTAGAATAGAAAACACGAAGAATTTTAGACAGGTATATGGTGACAAACATGCCATATTCTCTCTAAGAACAAACCAAAGTTAATGATGATCCCTTTCAAGCTTGCACTTCTGAAAATTGATTCTTCTGATGCTAATGAACAAAAAAGTGTTATATACACCTTTTGCTACTCTTCATGCTACCCATCTTTGATAACATTGGTTGCCAGAAAACAGCTGGCATGTTGCAACTCTGGCTTTTTATGTCCACTTCTGAAACATTAAAATACACGGGTGGCTGAATTTTTTTTTTTTTAATTAGAAATTTATTTGATCACCTTCTTTCCACTACAACTGCAGAAGATATTTAGCTAAACAGACAAAAGATTCATGACAACATGTCCATTGACCATTATTTCACACCAAATCACTTCATTTCTACAAGGAAACCTACTCTGCTTCATTGATGAATACTCCATCCACTGTTTTACAAAGCCGTTTTAGATAATACCTTGGAAACTAATGCTCATACCATGGATTAGGAAACATGCAATGCCAAAGATAGAAAACATAGTAATAGGCTTTGCCCCATAGTTCCTGAATTACTTGAAGTGCTCAGAAGATACAGAGGAAATGCCTATCTTAAGAGTGCAATCTAGGCCCAAACTTTGGCTTGGAGTTGCATGACATTAAAATTAAATCTATTTCAATTAAGCTGGAAGGTAACCATAACATGCATTTTACAGCTGCTAAAAAAGAGTATATCGAAACTTCTAATCTAACACTTTGGCTGGATTTGTCTGGGCTAGAGATATCCTTTAGTATTGATTTTTATCCCATGTCATCTTCCCCCCCCCAATTTTCTGGCTATCACTCAAATAGGCACATTGTGTTAGCACCGTGCATTGCAGGAACAGAAACCAAATCATGCAGGAAGTGGGAGATACTCATTACTGATAAATTTTCTGCTTTGCCTGAAGATTCTAAGAGCTCTTCCATTTTTCCCAGCTACCTCCTGAAAGCTGGCTACTAACCCCAGGAGGAGAACTACAGATCCCCAGACTCCTAGTATTGTTGTCAAAATTCAGGCAGTGGAAATTATTCACAGTAAATTGAAAGATCTCATGGTTTTTTATGTATTTTTTTTCCATAGCTACTTTTCCACTGTCACAAATGCAATTTTGAGGTTGCATACAATATTTCTTAAGCACACAAAGCGTGTGAAAATAAATGCAAGAGTATTGATCAACAGTGAAAAGAAAAAAAAAAAAAAAAACTAAAAAGAAAAGGCAAAATTAATGTTCACTGTTCCACAAGGAACAAAGAAGATTTCCATAGATTACCTGGAATGTAACAAGCAAGCAAGAGATGCCTGACATCTACATTTAAAAGCTGTGCTAATGAAAGCTGCTCTGAAACATTCAAAGCTGAAACAAAAAGTATTGCACAGCTTATATTACAGCTCTAAGCACTTTGAAAAGACATCACTAGCCTCTTGAAATTTAGCAAAATGCTGAATACCTGCAAAGAGAGGTAGTGGCTCTACATGTTGAAGGAAAGTTCTGTGATAGAGCTGAACAACACCATGTACTTTGACTCAATTATGAAAACAGAATTTTGAATATTCCACTACTTTTAACCTTCTGTATACATCACACCAATGTATTAAGGAAACTTAAAATGCTTTTCCATGAACTGGCAATCTTTTCATTGTGTATAATTAATAATATTCTGTAACACTGTAAGAAGCCCTACTTTAGCATAAGATATAACATCCATGTTAACTGACATGCTAGTAATTGCAACTGGGAAATGGGCCTGAACTATCCCTAATGATTTCACCTACTGATAAATGCGTGTGATACAGTGTATTCAAAACTGATTTGTAAAGAGCATTCCAAAGACAACAGTATAGTAGAGTGTTTCTGGCAGGATTTGTTTGGGGTTTTTGTTTGTTTGTTTATTTTTTGAAGAAACAAACAGATCATCTTTTACAAAAAAGGTTTTTTTTCAGTAAATACCTTAAATTAAGATCAATTTAAATCCTTCCACATCAACTTGAGAAGCCAAAAAGCAACTTCTTAGCACAGGCAGACTATAGGGGACGCTACATATACTGTATTAATGAAATACAGGCATGGTTAATATTGCCTCTTCATGCTTTCAAGCATAGGCAATTGATTACCATATTCATTAAATTAAATTAAACCTGATGAAGCACAGATTTTATAGCAGTTGCACCTCAATGTATACTGGAATCTTGACACAGGTGACAACAGCATACATAAATGAATAAATAAAAGACGCTCCAAACAGCTGCCAGTAAGCATCAACAAAGAGTCACCATTTCCCCCACCAACTGAAAACACAAATTTCTCTTTGTGTATTATGATAGTAACAAATTACTTACTCAGAAAATCATAACACTGTGTAACAAGACCACTGTGCAAGGGATCTCAGATGCAAGGAGAGGGTCTGAAAAACCAAAAGACGAAATACATTATTATTGTCTAGGCAAAAATAGCACATTTTTTGAATTGACATATCGGGCACACCAGCAGTGAAACAAAACTGTCCTTATCAATGATAATATAGTATCCTGCCAGCATGGCATTGCACTGGCCAAAACTGCTTTGCCAGGATGCTCAAATAGAAAGCCAATTAGAAAATGTACTGGACATAATTTTAAATTTTTTCATGTGAAACATGGAGCAGAGATTTAAAAAGTCTTTAAAATGGTGCTCAATATATTGAATAAAGTGCTATTTGTTAAAACAAATTAATTTACAGCTATCTGCATGACTGATATAAGGCATTCACCTCTGAAGAATTCACAGGCCAGGGCCCCACCAGGGCCAGGTGGAATAAAAAGACGCATTAGTATGTAAGTAGTGCAGTTCTCTTTCCCTAGTACTGATAGTGATCTAACCTTCCTAGTGCACTTTTGTGTAAAGACGGGAAAATGTATCCAGTTCCTAGTGAAAAGCATCTTCAAATAACTATGGAAACCATTTAGAAACACCAGAGCTAACCAGTAAATGTCACATGAATCTTAGTATTAACAAGATAGGAGAGATAAAAATATGTGAACTAAAATTTATAACAATTAAAAAAATTTTTGTTATCTGTCTAAAATGCTGCTTGTTAAGGTGGTATCTTTAGGTATTTTTCACTTGTATTCTTTTCTTTTAGTGTTACAATTACTTTCAATTTCCACAGAAGCATTAAGTAAAACTCCCCAAAACTAATTTACCACTTTCCCCCTTTCCAGTTTAGATTCTTTCCTACCAAGGAGCTGCTGCTACCTTGGGAAATGCCTCAGTGACATGGAAACCACAGGGCATCACACAACAGGATTTCCACAAATGCAAAACTGAAGAATTCAGACCCTTCTGCTTGATTTCAGTAAATCACTTCTCTCCTATACCAACAGACTCCTGACACCCCTTCTGGCACCAAACCCAATAAGGATGTTTCCTACCCAAGAGTTTATAGTAAAAAAAAATAAAAATTTAAAAAAAAATCTTCTACGTGTGTTAAGACACAAAAATGTAGTTAGACAACATAGTGTTTATAA
>VXBU01011477.1:15374-87067 GCA_013400315.1 Bombycilla garrulus | reverse complement strand
TACCACAGCCATAGGAATTTTGAAATTATATGTAAGAATTGTTTTGTATTGAAAATTATAAAAAGAATGTAATTATCACAAATTGACACTACAAAAGATCTATGTTTTTAACTAATATTTGTGAGATACTTAGTTTCATGGCTGCCACTAAAACCTAGCTTTCGTATTGTTACTATCTATAGGAAGAACAAATTAATCTTATAAATATCATTTCAAATACTCTGTTAAACAGTTCAAAAATAATAGGGATTTAATATAAATTCTTTTATATTTCTAATGCCTTGTTCTAATGCTACAAGTGTGAGCATGGGATGTCAAGATGTTTAGATTCGACCAGCTTGCTAGTAAATTTTTCTAGTATTAGAAACCTGCACATGATACAGGGTACATGATACATGGCACGTGATACATTTAATATGGCTATTGGTCAGCCGTTTATCTGGGGAAACTCAGTGAGTTTTGTATCCTTGTAATGGCTGAAGCATACAAGGATTTGTCAAATCTCATTATGCTGTTTAAATTAAAATAATGAGATCTTCACATATTCAAAATATCCTCACATCTAAAGCTACTGATATTCAACTTCCCAGCTTATGAAGGATGTTGAGATACTCAAATGCATCTAAAGAAGGGCAGCAAGGCTGATGAAGGGTGCAGAACACAAGACCTGTAAAGAGTGGCTGAGGGAGCTGAGGCTGTTTAGTGTGGGAAGGAGAAGGCTCAGGGGTGACCTCATCACCCTCTACAACTGCCTGAAAGGAGATTGTAGTTGGGTGGGGGTCAGTCTCTTCTTCCAGGCAACCACTGACTGAATGAGAGGACACAGTCTTAAGCTGCACCAGGGGAAGTTTAGAGAGAACATTATGAAAAAATTATTCACAGAAGGACTGGCTGGGCATTGGAATGGGCTGCCCAGGGAAGTGGTGGAGTCACTGTCCCTGCAGGCGTTTAAGAAAAGACTGGATGTGGCGCTTAATGCCATGGTTTAGTTGATAAAGTGCTGTTCAGTCATAGGTAGGACTTGATGATCTCAAAACTCATTTCTGATCTAATTAATTCTATGATTCTGTGATTCTGTGATATCCATCAGCATTTTCACCTCCCATAATAAGCATTTAATCACTTATCTACCTTCACCACAAAATTATTTTACTTTTGATAAAACCCAAAACACAAGATAAAAACTATAAGCATGTTTAAGAAGTGTGTGAAACTGTAGTTCCTGTGTGACTGCAGGTAAACCATAACTCAAGTGTTATAACCATATCTTTCAAGAGCTGCTCTGTCCAACTTAACATAATCCTGTATTTTGTTATGTTGGTGTTTTGTGCATGTAGATTAAATGATAAGCATAGACAGAAATCAAGCAACAGCTGCTATACAAACTGTGCAACTTCAACATTAAGTGGGCTATTACACTAGTTGTTTGAAGAATATTAGACAAAACATATAAATTTCCTATTAAATCTCAGAGGAACTTATTTCTCAGTCTTTTCTCTCCATTCTGAACTGGCAGAGTACTCAAAATGTCTTCCTCATCCAATCAAGATAAAAAATTTTAGTATGCAATCAGAAGGCTCAACCAGAGAGAAAGAACATTGCCTACACTGAATGTTTTTAGAAATGCAAATGGAAATATTATTTAAGAGGTGGTACCCTAACATGTACTTTTCTTTCCCAGATTTTGAGGAAGAAAACATCCAAAATATAGCAAAAGTTATCTATTTTAAGGTTGCAGACTGATATTTAAAAGATAGATTGACATATTGTCTTTTATGTCTTAAATAGCTTAGGACACATTCCCTTGGAATTTTTATTATGTTTTTAAGTCCTATTTTGTTTGTCTTTCTGTGCTTTAAGGACATTATTTGTGAACATAGTATTCCCTGCCTATCAGCTTTTTAGCATGTTCATTTTTAGTGGAATTCCGTTCCATTTTGTGGTGTGCTTGGGCAGCTGTAAATTAAAAACTCACCCAAGAAGTGTCAAAACAACTTCAGTCAGATGTGAGGGCAGGAGAGAGTTTGTTGTTTTTCTGTGTTCATGCAGACACTGTAGGGCAGGATGTTTCTACTGTCAGAGTTATAATACAGCAGTTCTGATGCCATACTAGGGCTATTTAAACCTGACTCAGAAACCCCGTGCCTACTGTTAAATTTGCGTTGTATAGCTGTTATGTCACGGCAATGACATTTGTTTAGCACCAAATTATCCTCTATCATCCTCATTCCCTTTCAGTGCATCACTAGGGAGTGCTAAAAAGCCAGACAGGTTGATTGGTATACAAACCCACTAAAATACCAGTAGTCAAATTGTGTGGCATATTTAATTACAAATATATACATCTTAAACAAATATATATGTATAGTATATTTAGTTACAATGAAAACATAGATTCTTAAAATATGTTCCATTATTAGCAAGATGTGAGGACAATAGCATAGTTACTTGTTTTAAGAGAACAAAAAAAAGGTAAAAGAAAATGTGTACTTGCACAAAGTGATGTTTTCTTACACCACAAGTGGTATGTAATTTTTTTTATGTTGCTTATAGTTTTTTACCTTAAATATCGTACATAATCATTAAAAATATTATTTTACCAGTAGATGTCAGTGCAACCATTGAACTCAACTGCAATACAAGAGAGTATATTCTTCGTATTCAGTATTGCAGACAAATGAAAGTATTTTAGAGAAAGTTATATCATGAAACAATTTGTGTGATGGTTTGGGAAAATATTAAGTCTGTTTTTTTTTACACTGCTCATTTATAGATTCAGAAGCTTGAAGGGAGCTTCTGTTCAAAAAATGTTAGAGGTATTTTCTAGGCCTCTTCTTCACTTTCTGAACAGCAACTCTTATTTTCCTTTTTTTTTCCCCCCCAAAACCTATTGAATGTACATAAATATGTAGCATTAAAAGAAATAGGTACTGGGACTTGACTTCTTCCATCCAGAACCTATGATTACCCATGCAAAGGCACAGCTACAATTTATCAAAGAAAACTGTAGCTTTCTCTGATCTTTCCAGGTAGAGTCCAGAGCTTAGTGAACTGCACAGTGGCTTGTATAGGCAGTTAAGTTGGTGGTGCCATATATAATGAACTGGTAAGTTTAGAATCTCATTAAAAAGTAAAATAGCTCACCATGCTGTTTTTCCTTATTTTAAGTTTTCATATGCCGAGACTGTGATTCTTTATCTTCTTCCTGCAATGACTGATGCTAGTCATGATACTTCCAGCAGAAAATTTGATTCTCCATGATCATTTAGATATTATTGATGACATTAACAGTTAATAGAGAAACATAAAACTCACTCCAAAACCCAAAGTCTATGGCAGAATGAAATCCATTGAGATGTTTACCTGAAACCAAAGGAGAAGCAGAGAGAAGAAAAAACATTAAAGGACATTTAAACTCTTAAAGCAACTAGTACAAGCTGCTATCAAATAAAGTCATTATGGTCAAATTGTTCTATTTCTTTAGGTTTTTAGAATCTCGTGTGAGAAACCCCATAATGGAATACTAAACAGAATAAGTTGAAATGTAGAAGTTTCATGAAGCTATATGCTCCTGTCTCCTCGCTCTGAATACTGTTACTGTGTCTTTTCTGTATACAAATATCAGTTTCCTGTGGAATATTTTGTGAATCATTTGAGAAATGCACAGTGTTCTATAAAGACACCAGGATGATCAGGAACAGGTCTGTTCTTGACTAACATCCTTCTTGGCTTAATGAATCACAGAAAGTTTAACAACTCTTTTTCAAAATCACCTGTATTATTTACCAGATCCACAGTTCTCCTGAAAGCCAGTAATCAGTCCTACATTGCTGATCATTACCAGACAGCTGACATTTAGATGTATACAGTACATAATATGCAGAACAGGAGAATGGCTACAGAGCTTGGGATGAATATGCGTCATTGTCACTAAATTCTCTGATCAGGTATGTGAACAAGAAAGAAGAGAGATGAAATCAGCACCCAGGAGACTCTAGTTAATACACAGCCTGGAAAATGAAGTTAGGATCAAAGATAAAGAATACTCTGCGAAGGCACTAGCCTCTTAAAATCAACAGACCTGTGAAAGCAAATGGAATGTAGTACATAACACTGCAAAGCCTTTCACCCATTCCTCCAGTACTTCTATTAATCACACTGCAATGCTATGTGAGAAGGACTTGTCCTTGTGAAAGAGAAAAAACTTTCCACTTGTTGCTGCCTGAAGAGCTAAACAACTAAAATTATTCAGTGATATTTTGACAAAATTCAAGGAAAAATTTCGTCCCTTCAGTACTAAAGTTGAAAAGAAAGATGCAGTTTTAGAAACATGGGCAGAAGATAAATTTCACACATAATATAATGTAACAAGTACAGACTTCTAGGGAGGGAAGACTATATTTAATTAAGCACTATCACTTTTCATTTATACTTTAAAATATCTTTAAAACTTGACAGGAAGCTGCCTTTCTTCTGTTGCCAGTCTGCATAGGCATTCATACTTTGCTAATATTTTCTGGGTCAGTCTTCATTTTGCATTGCCTGCACCATAAGAGTAAGATCTTCATGCCATTACATGTGCAAGATCTTTCATAACCTTTAGTGGCTTTAACACCCCTTTGGTGTCTTGGCCTCATGACTAGGTATGTAAATTTACCCCAGTAGGGAAATCATAAAATCCATTATGAAATCATACCCATCTAGGATCTCACTGTCACTGTTGAAATGGCTGCTTTCCTTGATGCACCCCATCTGAACCAAAGATAACTGTCCTGAGTATGGTCCTTTCCAGACACATGTGAGCTGAGCTCAAGCCACAGCCTTTGAAGTACCCACTCAGCTGCTGAAGGGTATCAAGGCACTATGCTGTGAAAAATGATAGCACACCAGATGGTGGCATCACTTTAACAACATATGCAACTCGGTTAAAGCCTCCTTCATCTCACTTACTTCTTTCCAGGTACTCAGCAAGTACCAATTGCAACCTGTCATAGTAATTCTTCACTGCTGTAAGACCGGAAGATTCTCCAATTTCTATAGCTTGACGTAACTTGATGAGATATGCACTGTTGTTAGCTTACTCAAAAGCTAAACTAAGCTGGACTGGATGGTTCTGTATTTCCTTACCCTCCATATTACTTAATGGTGGTGCAAAAAGTAAGAGAACTGAACAGCAGCATAAGGAAGGTAGCAGCCATTCAATATTTTTTCTTTTTGAGGACTGATAGATTACTTCATTTATGAGGAGGAACTTTAAGTGAGATTTATCAGAGAAACTCACAAATGGAACATGAAAAGCAGCCTGTCCTAAAAAAGCTCTTCCTAGCAACAGACATAAATGTGCCCTCCGGTGTCAACAGTGGCTTTTCAATGATTTGCCTCAGTGATACAGTGGTAGAAGCAATACCTTCTTGGTACTAGGAGGAAGGCACTGGAACTCAATTCCATAAAGCATCGAGGCACCAAATTCCTAGCCCAAAAGCTTTCTTTGCTTAGGTCTTCAACACTTAAAACCAATTGAGGTCAGTGCCCTGAGCTAAGGATGATGACTGCAAAAATGATAAACACATGATCATCACTGACAATCACGGACCGCAGTGACCGTCACTAACCATGACTGACCATCACTGACCACACAGACCATCACTGAGTATCACTGGCCATCACTGACCATCACTGACCCTACTGACCACTCTGACCATCACTGACATTCGCTGACATCACTGACCGTAACTGACATCACTGACCATCACTGACCACTCTGACCATCACTGACCACTCTGACCATCACTGACCATCAAAGTAGGTCCTGTGCAAGATTTGCTGTTCCAACAGAATCCCTCTAAGTCCATGGGGGCCTCATGGGATTCATCTGAGAATACTGAAAATTCTGGCTGATGTCATTGCAAGGTCTCTCTCACTGATTTTTGAAGAGTCTTGGACTCTTGGAGAGATCCCAGCTGACTGAAAGCTGGCTAATGTTGTCCCAGTTTTCAAGAAGGGCAAGAAGGACGATTCTGGAAACTACAGGCCTGTCAGTCTCACTTCAATGCCTGGTAAAATTATGGAGAAGATTATTCTTCCGGGAATTATTGAAAAAAACCCTGAAGGACGGGTGGGTATTGATCACAGCCAGCACAGCTTTATGAAAGGAAAGTCCTGCTTGTCAAACCTAATTTCCTTTTATGGCAAGGTAACACACTGTCCTAGGTTACAATGTAAAAATGTGCCAGAAGGTCTGTATTCTATCTCCATCTTCATGAACTGTTGAAACCAGGAGGGGCAGTGTTTTTCTTTGCCTCCTCCCTCGGACTATCTCCTGTTAATGGGCCATCAACACCTTGCCCTGTGAGTCATAGATAACTCCCTCCGGGAGCCATTTCCTGTTTAATGGGCAATTGAGGACCCACCACATGACTCAGAGAATTACATAATCCCATTGTGAGATGCTCCACCCAGGGGGAGGAGCCAAGCATTCCCACATGGATATAATGTGGGGATTGGGACAGAACAAGCAGCCCTGACCCACTGGTTTCCAGAGGACAAGAGCTACCAGACTTGTCTACAGGATCACCACTTCAGCAAGACCACCTCATCTGGACTGCTGCCACCACCCTAACTAGCAGGGTGTCAGGTTGTATTCTGACTCTGTCAGTGTTTTTGTTTCTTTTGTACTACTTGCATGTAATTTACTTTTTCCTATTAAGTTGTATTTCTGACTTGGAGTCTCACTGGTTTTGTTTTCAAACCAGCACACACACCTAGTTGATCAAGGTGAGACAGAACATGTAATCTTTGAATTTCATTCAAGCTCTCAATACTTTCATAGTATCGGGGGGGAAAAAGATCCTGTGCATAATGCAATAAATGTCTTGTGAAATGGGTGAGCAAATGGCTCACAGGGGTTTCTGTGAATGGGGTGACAGCAAACTGGTGACCTGTCACTACTGCGGTTCCACAGGGCTCCATCCTTGGCTCTTCAACATCTTCAAAAATGATTTGGATGCAGGACTTCAGAGGATATTGAGTGAGTTTTCCAATGACCCTAAATTGGGAGGAGTTGTTTAACTCTCTTAAAGGCAGAGAGGCCCTGCAGAGAGACCTTGATAAATTCAAGGGCTGAGCAAACACCAATGACATATTGTTCAAAAGGGAGAGTGCTAGATCCTTCACCATGGATGGGGAAACCTTGGATGTATGTACAAACTGGGAAATAAGAGGCTGGAAAGTGGTGCCATGGAAAGGGACCTGGGGTCCCAGTGGATGGGAAGTTGAACATGGGTCAGCAGTGCCCTGGCAGCCAGGAGGGCCAACCCTGTCCTGGGGTGCATCCAGCACAGCATCACCAGCCGGGCAAGGGAGGGGATTGTCCTGCTCTGCTCTGAGCTGGGGTGTCCTCACCTCAAGTGCTGGGAGCAGTTTTGGGCACCACAATATAAGAAAGACATTAAACTATTAGGGAGTGTCCAAAGGAGGGCAATGAGGATGGGGAAGAGCCTTGAGGAGAAGCTGTATGTGGGGTGACTGAGGTCACTTGATCTGTTCAGACTGCAGGAGACTGAGGGGAGACCTCATTGCAGTCTGAAAATTCCTTGTGAGGTGAAAAGCAGGGATAGGCAATGATCTCTTCTCTGTGATGACACATGACAGGACCCAAAGGAATGTCCTGAAGGGGGAGGTTTAGGGTGAATATCAGGAAAAGGTTCTTTATCCAGAGCGTGGAATGGGTTCCCCACAGAGATGGTCAGGGGAGAGAGAGTTTGGACAATGTTTTCAGACACACAATGAGGTTCTCATGGTTGTCTGGTGCAGGGCTAGGAGTTGGACTTTGGCAATCTTTGTAAATCCCTTCCAACTCAGGGTAATTTATAATTCTATTAATTTAACCGGTTGGTGAATTATGTGCTCGCCTTCATTCAGGGTAACAGAAGAAAAGCCGCATCCTCTGAGAAAAGCGTAATGACATGCAAATTGGTAGTAAATACAATGAGGAACTTGTCCTGTTGTAGCCTCCTATTTTTGCTTCTTTTTTGAGCCTGTACCAAGTGCTAAACTAATAAAGATTGGCACATACAAGAGTGAGCAAGGTTGGAGTGAGCTTGGTCAAAGTTCAGTTTCCTCTCACACTTCATGGTGGTGCCCTCATGCTGTCCTGGTCCCGGTAGCTTGGCATCAACAAAAGGCACAAATACTTTAAAGTACTTGGAATTAAACATACTAAAAGTACGCATCATGAAAATAATAGAATTGCATGTGAGTGTGCATTGATGGAAGCAATGAGTTTGACTGCTCATGTTGGCCAGACACATTAGGCAAATACANCCAACCAACAAAAAAAAAAAAAAAAAAAAAAAAAAAAAAAAAAAAAAAAAAAAACAAACCCAAAAAACCCATCATCTGACCTGAAAAACCGACTACATAGTTCATGTCCATAGTGGAAGCAGTTCAGTATTTTAATTCACAAAAACCGTGAATAAAACATAGTTTTAAAAGAGAGTCTTCATATAATTTTGAAGAACAGGGATTTTTTAAAATAGAGAGTGACTGACCGAAAACTACATGTACAACTAAATATTGAAGGTATTTGGAAACCTGGTCCAGATGCAAATTTTGTCTTTTTGTCTGTAATGATCTGACTCAAAAGTGAAAAATTACTATCACAGAGCCTGGAGGTAAGGTAGTAATAGAAACCAGACTGTGAATTCTGTGATTCTGTGATTCTGTGCGTCTTCATACATATACTACTTTTTAAGGCACTCCCATCTTTATGTAAATGATGAATTTGTAAAATGTGTACCATATGATTTGCAGAATAACAATGCCCCAGTTTTGTATAAATTAAACAACAGATCCTTATAACTAAGCTTTCCCTTTTACATTATGCCTCAGTTCCAAATCCATGGGATATAAATGAGAGCAGCATATGGTCCAGAATGTGAAAGCTGTGGGACTTTCATGTATGCACCATGGGAGCAAATGGCTGTCCCACAGATGGTGCAGTATATAGAAGCATCTCCTGTATGATGGAAGCCAACGCACAGGAGGATGAAGCCATGAGTAGCCTCTAGAGGTCCCCACTGGCAGGCATGCCTAGAACAGATGCTAGAGCTACACAAGGGGTGTGCAAGATCTTTTTATATCTTGGCTTTCTGTTTTCAGTGCTTGTCTGTATGTGGAAATTTATGGCATAACTGAATGATCTTTCAAAAAAGCTTTACTATAGTTAGAACTTCTGTGTGACAGCAATAATAATAAAAATAATTTTATTTCAGATTAATCACTGAAGATTTTTACATGAGCAGTGCAGGGAACAAATACACTTTTTGGGGTTTGTTTTTAACTCGCTTGACCCAGGGCTGTGAAAAGAAATTTACAAAGCAGAATAGATGATAAAGAAAGGTCTGAGACACTATTTCCGTATTCCACAGACTTACATAGGCACAAATTATATACAATACCTTAAACACTGACAGAGATGAATATTTAGACACAGCCAACAGGGACAATATCACTGATAGGAAAGTCAGAAAAATCTTTATGTGAAAAGTAATGCAGTCCACTGGTATATTTTTAAATACCAGGTTTTGTTATTTGGAGAAGAGTTAGAAGATACTGAAAAAAAAAAGTTTTATTTCAAAAACTGCTCTGTGTTTACCTGTGAATCCATAGCAAGCTGTAAACAATAAATGAGTTAGCCTACAGGGATCCTAGAGCACTGGTTCATGTCCTACCATTCATAATGAAAACACAGAAAGCAGCAGAAAATTGTCACAATGAATAGATAAGAAAATACTTGTGATAAATGACAGCACTGAACTTAGTAAAGCAAGGCATGGTGAGCATGCAAAACTCTTCATGCTATACTCCTTTGCCCTCCAGACACTTTCACAAATACTTTATAGTTTTGCTGGCATCAGGATTCTTACCACAGACTGGGAACTTGATGTCCTTTTCAAAATGCCTAGCTGGACAGCAAGAGAATTTTGGAGAAAGCAAGTGGTGGGACCTAGGCCAGGAACAAAAAGGATTGATCCTTCTCTGCTATCAGGATGAGGATTTCTGGATCAGAGCCTGGTGAGCAGAAAAGAGAACAGAGACACACTAAAACAAGCATGGGCACAGAGATGTGGCAGCAGCGGTGTGGTTAACTCCATATAGTGGGATTGATAATGTTAGGGAAAGCTCTCTGCTGACTCTGCTTGAGACCCCAAAAGCTCCTATATGCTTCATACACACATGAAGTATATTTTCTTACACTTTTGTCCTCTTACCCTTTTCCTTCCTCCTTCTACAAAACAGTTTTCTTTCATAACAGAGTTAAAATGAGTCAGCAAACTTCCTTATAAGAATTCACCTCAGCCCTTCAAAAAGCTGTGCTAGCACTTTATAAGAATAAGGGTCAAGAAAGAGCAGAGATAGATCAGGATTTTTTTGCCCTTGTCCAGATGTAGCTAAAATCCCCATTCATCCACAACATATAAGAAGAATATGAAAGAAAAATGGAAAATTTTATAAAATCCTTCTGTGGCTGAGATCACAGAACAGATGTGGATCTTGGATCTCTGGTTCACTGCAGGTTCACTGCACTGGTGAATCCAAAGAACAGAATTTTTTCTGTGTGGTCATTCTGTAAATAAAGGGTAGACTGTATGTATGTTATAAAAAGCTTAATTCCTGAATTTTCTCCCCCATATCTTTCCTGTTTCTATTTCTTTGATTTTTTAAAAATTTGTTTTTACATTTAGTTTTATTAAAGACATTCTGCTTCATCCTACTTTTCTGTTCCAAACATCTGGCATTTTTTTATTATTTGCTTTTCCCCATCTTAAATAGTGGTGAATCATTTCTCTCAGCCTTTCATTACTCTTTTCTTCAAAGTGTTTTGAGATTTTTGCAGAATTCTTCTTTTCTGTGAAGACCTTTTCCCCCATTTCAATTCCATTTTTGAGAGTCAATCAGTTCAATCTCTCTTCTTCTACCTTTCACTTTTTTGTCCTCTAAGTCTCACTGTATTTGGAATTAAAATGCTTTTCTAGAGATTACCCATTGAAAACAGTGTGTCTACACAGACTGCAAGTTACAGTCATTCCCTGGGTACAGGACTCTCCTTAGAAGCCATTTGGTCTTCAGAGGATCCCTAAACACCCATACATACCATTTATATGAACATATGACATGTATAACGTGATTTAGTGTTGCATATTTGAAAATTTCACGGCTAAATATGCATGGCTGTATAAAGCCATCTGACCTCGCTACCTCCAAAGGTGTCTCATAACAGACCAAATGTATCCCTGAGTAGTTTCATAACAGTCACTGAAGTAACAAAAAAGCAAAATATGGCAGAGAGTGTTCTAGGACACATCAAAGACCCATAAGAGATCTAAATTTGTGAAGTACAATGGGTGTTAAAAATAAAGAATAATTGCATACATAACTGGCTACTATTTTTTCCTAATTATGTAATTTGAATTTATATTTCTATTTTTATTGTTACATTTACTTGGTAGGATGTTCCACTCACAAAGTTATACACACAGTGCCTGACAAGTTTTATTTGATACAGATGATGTCATGAATCAATTTACTTAAACATTTAATCATTAGATCAATTTTCAATATTAAAAAAAAAGGCACACTGAAAAGCTAACTAGATTTCTAGGCACTCACAATAAATTTCCAAATGAAAAATGCATAATCTCTTCAGTTACAATAGCACAGATCAAAATTATGAGCCTTTTCTTCCACCAATTTAATTGAGAAGACAATTATAGTAATTTTTTGCATTTCTTTTGTTCTACGTAAGATCATAAGAAGTTTGATAACTTCAGTAAAGCCAGGACAAGCAGATTATTCCTTAATATAGAAAATGTCCTCTAATAGCTAAAACACAATAGCAAAAAAATCCAGCCAGTCATGAAAATATAGCAAATCAGCTCACTGCATTTAAAGCTCCAGAATTTAAATTTGACCTCATTATTGGCATCCAAGTGAGTAATGGAGGAGTTTTATTTGGAAATACTCTTGGAAATCATTCAACCCAGTTTTGGCAGCAATAATGTCATGTAGTTTGGGGAGAATTTCACCTTAGAGTGTGCAACTTTCTGGCATTAACCCAGAAGTAATCTACTAGAATCACATAATCTAGTTCTTAAACACATTCAATGAGCATTTTGGGAAGAGTGACTAAAAGGACACACAGTATCTCTCCTGTTTTGCTTGTAGTATCTTGTCTTTGATCTCAAATGCACAATGTCAAAGTCTTAAAAAGGACTTTTCAACCAAGGAAATATTTTTTCCAAATATAATACAGAGACAACAGCATTTGGAGTTGTACTTTACAGTTTACTCACTGCTGCCTCTCTCACTGGAATTAACCTGGTCAGAAACAACTTCCAAAAAGAATTCCATTTCTTGTGTATTTTTTTTCACACAGTTACACCAGTTCTTAAACTCCATTTCCTTTTATTTACTAGAAACTTAAAGAAAACTTCTTTTTGGTTGTATTTAATTGTCTCAATCACAGAATCATAGGATCACAAAATGCTTTGGGTTAGAAGGGACCTTAAAGGTTACCCAGTTCCAACACCGGTGCAGAGGTCAGGGGCATCTTCCAATTGAAGAATCATAGAACCACATTGTGGCTGAGGTTAGCCAGCACCTCCAGAGAGAGCCCAGTCCCATCTCTGCCTATTAGAGACAGAGCAGAGAGCCTAGACCAGAGACAGCTGCAGCAGGTTGCTCAGGGATATGTCCAGTAGGGTTTGATTATCTCCAAAGATGGAGACTCCACAGCCTTCATGGGCTCTTCAGAAGTGTTGATTGTGTTACAAAAAGAAAACAAAACAACAAAAAAATAAAGAAAAACTTATATTTAAGCAGTATTTACTGATTTCAGCTCAATTTGTACCCATCACTTCTCATCTTGTCACTGAGCACAACCGAGAAGAGTCTGTCTCCATCTTCTTTAGTGCCCCATTACATATTATACACATAGGTTAGTGTCTCCTCAGTCTTCCTTAGGGTAAATGGTTGCAGATGTCTCAACCTGGTTTCATATGGCAGATGCCTCAGTACTTTCAAATTTTTAGAGACCTTTCACTGTATCTTCCACAGTATGTCTGTTTCTTTCTTGTATAGGAAAGCCCAGCACTGGACCCAGCATTCCAGGCAGTGTCTCACCAGTGCTGAGTGGAGAGAAAGGATCACATCACTTGGCCTGTTTGTAACACTTTTTCTAGTAAAGTTCTAGATACTGTCAGATTTCTACACAGGAAGGGCACGCTGCTGACTCATGGTAAGACTAGTGTATACCAGGACCTGTACCTCTTCTGCAAAGATATTTTCCAGCCTGTTAGCTCCAAGTCTTTGTTGGTGAATGGAATTATTCCTTACCATCTACAGACTTTGCTTTCCACTCATTTAAATTCATGGAGTTCCTTGAATCCCACTTTTCCAACATGTCCAGGTCCCTCTGAATGGCAGCAAGGACATCTGGTGTAACCAGCCACTCCTCTCGGTTTTGTGTCTTCAGCAAAATTGCTGAGTGTGCACTCCATCCCATCGTTAAGGTCATTAAATTAGGTATTAAACACTGTTGGACTGACTACTGACTCCTGAAGTAAACCTGTAGTAATTATCCTCCAGCTGGAGTTTGTGGTGTTTGTACATCTCTATCTAGTAAAAAGATTTTGACAGCTTTCAGTCCATTTCACTGTGCATTTATCTATCCTATACCTCCTAGGCTTTGTCAGCATTTTCTGTGATAGTGGCAAAACCCTTGCTAAATTAAGCTTAATAGCATCTACTTCTTCTCCCCCAGCCCCTTGTCCATAAAGCCCTTTTTTCATTGTAGAAGACTACAAGAATGGTCAGACATGATCTCGCTTCATATATCCATACTGATTTCTTCAAATATTCTGCTTGTCCTCAGTACGTTTTGAAATAAATTTCAGAATTTTTAGCCCACCATCTTCCCAAGGATTAAGGTGAATCTGAGCAGTGCTTCCCCAGATACTCCTTCTTGTTCTTCTTCAAAACAGGAGTGATATTTACTTTCTACCAGTCATCAGGGATATTTCCTGATCACCATGACCTTGCAGAGACAACCAAGAGTCATTTCACAGTGACATGGGCCAGCTCTCACAGGTACATTTTGTGAGGTCCCAAAACATGTGTTTCCCCAATTCACTTAAAAATATCCTAGGCCGATCCCTCTTCAGAAAGAGTAAGTTTTCTTTGCTCTAGATTAATGTTTTTGCTTTAAAATGAGAGTTGCTTAAACTTTAAAATAATTTTCAGAAGGGATTTGATTAGAGTCATGCAGTTTAATAATCACCAAGACACAACACCCCTGCATCACTACTTGAAAAATTGACACTAAAACTTAGTAATACCACTTTAGTAATTTTTTTGAATAGAAAAGCTAAGAAAACTATTTTTGTGGGAAGAGTAGGAAGAGACAGATCAGCTGAATGTTAAAAGTTTTGAGAAAAGAAAGTCCTTCATGTGAAGGAAAACAGTTTAACTCATTGAAATCAGAATGCAGCATTGAACAAATTAGCATCAGTGACCTTTAAGAAATGGAATTTTCTCAGACCTCCAAGAAAAGCTAGTAACTGTTAAATATCCAAGCTGGATCCAAAACAAGACTGTGCAAGTACAGAATCCTTTTTGAAAGCTTCACCTCCAGGAGTAGATCAATACAGAGTCATGGATGTGTGTTGATCTGGCACCCATCCATGCTAGAAAAGCTTACTTGGGAAAAAGAACACAGTCAGTACTGACATCAAAATCTTCTGCCAATACTAAGATTTTTATACAGAAACAGGGGCTTATTTTGAAAAACAAACATCTTTTAAATATAAGATATTGCCTAAGACAAGGTAAAAAACGAGTACCCCAAGCTTGAAGAGCATGAAAAAAACAATCCCAAGAAAGAACAAATCAGAATATGCAGACCTTAAACTAATAAAACTTCCAATAAAACAAAACTTCTGCACATTTGTTAGTGCCACAGGCATTATCCTATGTGCAACGAAGAACTATCACATTTATGCCAGACATGAAGTAAAACTAGATGAATCTCTGGAAATACGGTCCATAGGAAAAGATGAAGGATAAGATGTAACTTCACTGTCTGGATTAATATTTGTTCTTTCTTTACATTTAAGCACACCACTAACTGCCATATGATATGTAGTTCAAAATAAAATGAACAATAAAAAGTTTGATCATACCAGCTGGCAAAGAGTTGGTTTTATGCCAACATTTGTAGGATATGCAGGAGCTGTGTTGGGATTTAGTGGCTCTGCAAAAATATCTGCATGCTGAAAACATCAACTCCATGGAGTTATCTGTTTCTGCTGGGTGTTACCTGTCCGGAAACAAATGCTCACCACCCAGAAATGTACTTTACTTTGATACAATACAGGAAGAAATGTTCTTTGGGGAGGAGGAAAGATGGAAATGATCTCAGAAACAATGATAAATGTTGAAATCAACCATCAAATCTACATACTTATAAATACACTCTGTGTGAGATCAGGAAACAGGAAATATGTGTAGTGTTTACTACCCACAAACAGTAGTGAGACCAGCTGCCTACATGTCCTGGAGTGGTCAGGATAATCCTGTAATTAAGAATGCACCTCGATGGGGAAAAAGAAAATCTAGTAATCTCATACTTGATGATGGATGTGTGGAGGAAGAGAGCAGAAAAGAGCATTTAAAGACCACTGTTCAGAATTTCTGAGGAGCCGATTCCATGCCATGTTCACAATGCAGTTTTCCTGCACACAAGCACATCCTCGAGTTGTCCAGAGATGATCTAGATGTCCTGTGTCAGGACATTCTGTTTCTTAACAGCAGATATACAGGCTGTATTTCTCCTAGAAGCCAAGAGATGCTACTGTAGAAATGTAACATGATGTAATTCTACTAGTGTCTGGTGACAACAGAGATACACTAGTATGATAGAGTATAGAAAGTATGATAGAGATGTACTGTTATTATTAACTCTTTAAAATATTATTTTTATGCTACCACCCCTCACCATGAAAGGAAAAGGATTTCTGAGTTCTCAGTAGCCAAATGGACAGAGATCACTATATGGGAAGTCTCTTTTGTAGGGATGGCAAATGCAGAATTCCTCTCTGGAAGACACAAAATTGCAAAACCATTTCGATTTATTTTTTAAGTGTGTAATGGATACTCTATTCTAAGATGTATATTTTGTTCAACTTTAAAATTCAATATAATGAGACAAGCCTGTTGAGAGAACTAGCTGAAGTGTTATTACAGGATTAAATCTGCAAAATTAACAGGCAGTCCTTTACTCCATCATTCATAGATAGACAGAAATGTTGCCAATGAGAACAAAACATTTTGGTGTTGATTAAGGACCATTTGACAATGAATAAATTACTTTCATTGGTTTTTGCTAGGCATGACAGAGAGAGTAGCTTGATGGCAGGACTGCATAAGGAAAGGCATGTGTTCAATCATTCATGACAACAGAGCCTTACCTGCAGTATTTTAAAGTGAAAAAATCAGTTCATGCAAAAATTGTCATACCCATGCCTGTTTCTGTAAGGCTTTTTTTGAGTTTACAATCTCAAAACTCACATTCTGTAAAACCTGTAGCAGAGAGAAGCACTACAAAACAGCCTCACTGATATAACTAAGCCAAGCTCTGAAAAGAGGAAGGAGAGAGAAGATTTCTGATTTTAGGCAGAGATAACCTTTATTGTCTCTCTACTGGGTTTTCACTTAACTCCAGATGTTACTTGAGAAGAAGCACAGCCCAGCTCTCATGATGCTGAGCAGCAGAAGAGGTAGTGTAAAGCTATTACCTCCAAAAAATTCATGTCCTACTTTTTTGGGGATAAGACTGTCAAGTATTGGTGACTTTTCCAGATATATTCCATACACAAACTTAAAATCACTAAATGATATTTCACTTTGCTCTGACTGGCGGTGAAAAACGTAGTGGGCAACTTAAGTCCTTCCTAAACTCACAGAAGACATTCATTTTGCTGTTTATCCATTTACCTTGATGCTGTATTTTATTCCAGACTTGTGATATGAATGACAAAATTGTGTCGTTATGACCAAAAGTGAATGAACAGCACACAAATTCTCAATGGTGTTTCACTTACATACTGTAATGGAGACATAAGCATTTAAAAATACTGTGCTGTACTCTACTCCAAGTTCCTGCTAGCATAGTAAGAGAAGAAAGGTTAAAAATTTCTCCTTGTCCTTTCAAAAGTTCTGCTTTTATTTTTAAGCTTTAAATGGTCTTCAGTTCATCTATGTCTCTCAAAAGGGAGCTGTTTGCAAACAGCTCTTTTCTTTTCTCTCTGCCTACAGCCCTGCCTGCACAGACCAGAGCCTTCATTCTCCCAGCCAAGGCAAATGGGTTGTAATTCCCCTTGGATTTCATCCACAAATCCCCTTAATTGGCAGGAGAGATTGCCATTGAGTGCTGTGAAGGACTCTTTTCCTCCACAGGGGTTGATTGTGCTGCCTCCACAGGACTACCCACACCTGCCAGCCGGCAGAGCAAGAAGCCAATATTGGCCATCATCAGATATGAGCCTCCTGCCTAGTTAGAATACAATGCTTTAAAGAGCATGTAGAAGACTACATGGAGTGCACTCGAATATAGCATTATTTTTTTGTGACGAGCACTATTGCGCTTGGCACTCAAAATTTGAGTCAACCATCGTAATACAATGTCCTCCTCTTTCTTGATGGACTGCGTGGACTAAATAAATATTGAGTATTTAATGCTACCTAAACAATGGTGTCATATGGGGATTACAGCCAGAGAAAAAGCTCCAAGTAAATGACAACGTATCAGAGACCAGCACTTTTTCTTCCATCTGTATCACCCATAAGAGCATCCTTTGCAGTCCTCCTAGCTCCGGGATGGTAACTGCAGGAGAAAAGGTTTGTCCATAGAGGTATATAACCATGGGGAAAAGCAAGCCAGAGAAAAATGCTTGGTAGCATCACTTTCTCAACTGGAGGGTACTTACCAGCAGTGAATGTGAAGAGCCATGTGGGTTGGCAGCAGTCAATTCTTGCTTTCAGGACCATAATATTCAATGCACAATAGTAACTGTTTTCAAGCGGTTGCAGCTGTACAGCTCCATCAAGCACCTACTGAGTTGAAGGGTAAGTGCTCTATTGGAACACTAAAGCCTCCATCTCAAAAAGCAAATGAATTTCCTGAAACCTGCAAAAGCCCAAGCAAGTCATGCAAATAGCATACATGAGTTGGTCATGGTAATTTGAACACTTAATTACTTAATTTGGATAACTGTTNAAAGAAAAAAAAAAAAAGAAAAGAACAAAAAATTCCTGTGTTCCATCTGTCTCTAACTAGCCAGCCATTTGCAGTCTGTTTGAAGGTCCACAATAAAATGTGAGCTTGGAAGGCAAGTGGACTAACCAGCTTTATAACACTAAAGAGAAACAAGCAAATACTTTATAGAAAAACATTCAAATGGTAATTTTCTTACTTTAGCCATTCATAAAACTCCTGCAATCATATGCATCCAGGAAAGTTTTCCCCTAATTGTTACTGTGTGTAATTGTTGCTTTGCACTTCACCAGGTTGTTCTCTTCAGGTTTTCACAGATGTACAGGAATTGCACTGAAGATTATTAGCTAGCTCAACTCATCCTCCAAATTCTCCATTTAAACTTATTACTGGATGGTGGAATACTATTGCTTGCCAGGTATCACAGTCTTGAGCCTATTTGTCTGAATGGTTTCCAGCAAGATCACAGATCCTATTCACAGTGCAATGGTCATGACACAGTTTCAGCTGCCTTGCAAGTCATGCTGTAAGTCTGCTGTAGTCATGCTAATGTCTAGGTCAGCTTTGGATGGATAATGGAAAGGAACATCTCACCTGGCAGTCATTAGCACTGAGGTTGGACTAGATGATCTCCAGAGGTCCCTTCCAACACTATTCTATGATATTGTGATACTGCTCAAATCAATTCTTGTGTTTTGATGAAGGGTTATATATCTTAATAGACATATCTACTGTTCATTCTTGCAGCCTCCATGTTATGCCACATGATCACTTATAAATGTAAGTCCCTCTGTGTTCAAATATCACAGAAAAGATTTCACGCTTACAGGTTCAGTCTTTTTGGTTATCTAGAGATATTCAGTTAAAATGTGTAGCTTCCAGCAATAATCAGAGGAAAACCTGAGCAAGGAGTGAAAATAGAAAGCAAAGTAAAGTTGAAAACAAATTCATATGAAATGCCTGTGGGTACTGGAGAGGAATATTGGCCTTGTCTCTCATGATGACACACCACTCATTCTTGAAGCAGGAGTTAAAATTCCCACTTCACAAACAATGAATATTGAAGCTGCTTCTCCATATGTGAGCAAGATCTCTTTAGCACAATTTGAAAATTAGCAGAATACTTCTGAAGACTGTTGTGCTATTTGATCACTCACCCCATAAATATTACATGGAATGTAAGATAACGTAAGGCTCATTGCACAAGAGAAAATTTTATCCAAAGACAATAGAAGCTATGAATGGTTGGGAAAACTGCTGCTGCATACTTTATTCTCTGGACTGGAAGTAATTCTATAGAAATGTAGCAGTCTGGCCAAGAGAAAATTAAGGAAATAAGTTTTGGTAGGGTATTTGTTTTGTTTAGTTTTAAATCAGAGAACAGTTTATGATACTAGGAACATTATGTCTCTGCGAATGAAGGATTCAGACAAGAAATTCAAAGCTGGCACAATAGTTAACTAGAAAGATGAGTGGTTCATAATTAAATAGGATGTTAGCTATTGAAAGAATTATTTTCTAAAACTTTTTTTCCAATGCGGTGTGATTTTATTTTTCTTGTACCACAATGCCTCATAGGAAAAAAAGTGGAAAGGAGGATGTGGCCACAAAATTGTCACTTGAGAATGCCCAGTGATACCCAGTGATATAACGTACAGCTCCACTTCTGCAAAAACTTGTTCTCTCTTCATCTGCAAAGTTTCAGTAATGCCAGTCACAGCTTGTACAATTCATACTTGTATCCTCTGTACCTGAATTACATATGCCCTCACTAAGAATTATCTGTTAAGGAATTAAAAAGAAATTCAGAAACCTAGGTAGTAGAAAGAAGGGAACAGGTTTAGAAATGCAGCTCTGTTACTGCAAAGGGAGGTAACTCTTTGTTAATTGACCAAGCTCCTAGTTATGGACTTCAGTTGTGCTTAAAACTCAAACCTCACTTTTTTACACCTAGGTAAGAAATTATGTCGTATGACAACACAATTCTGTTGCAAGTAGGGAGTAATACAAGAAAACCAAGAATTGTAAATCTTTGTCAAACTTCTGTTTTAATCATCGCATTATCTCCATCTTGTCTTAGTGTTGAGTTACTGCTTAGCCTATACTTACACATCCATGCAGTCTCTGATGAGGTCCTAAATCACATTTCAGGAGACAAACACCCTCATCAGTGCTTTCTTCTTAACTCACTAGATTAAGATAAACAGTTCATTCATTAACACAGAGTAGTGCAATGGTTTCCTTGCAGTTTGGGGGAAATAATATGCTGCACTTGTCCCAAAGGTAAAATTCTTCTTTATCAAAAAAAATTGGGGTTTTATTGAATAAAAATCAAATATTGTTTAAATAAATCATACTATCAGACCATCTCATAACATTTTCAGGCTCTGTCAAAATATTTTGCAGCTAAAGCACCAAACTCTACTGAATATATTTATATATATGAGAAATTACCTTTATAATCGCATTATTAATATTGTATGTGCAGATACCCATGTATGGAGACTGATTAACTTGGCTAAATTCTTTCTGTAGCTTAATAACAGTAATTTTATGTGGTTGTATTTAATGTTGACCGAAGCTTGCAAGATTCAACCATCCATTAACATATTAATATCTGAAACTTGGCTGGAATAAAAACCACTATTCAGTCCATTAAATTCTTTGTTTGATAATTCAAACTTTAATCTTTTCCTTTCCTTTACTACAACCATTTAAAATAGCATCCAAAATAAATGAGGGAAAATGTCTTCTTAAATGTAAAGACAAACATTTTAAGCATCTGTGAATATTTGTTTCCTTTGTCTGATTTTAATTGTTTTGACTGAATGAATAAAGGTGAAAAATTGATACATGAGAAATTGCTTCTTTTACTCTCCTGGTACTAGACTCCAGTTCAGCAAACCAAAGTAACCTATTTGTCTTGCTGTGTCACTTCTCCATTTCCTCATCAGTATATCTGTTATTCACTGTTTAAAATATTTATTGAATAAAGATCACCCTGGGCCACAGCCGTGTGTGGAAACTTCAGTCATTGAGAAGACAGTGAAAAAAAGCAGGCAGTTGAGAATGAAAAATTATGCTTTTGTAATGAAACTCGTCAACCTAAATTCCCTCTGCTAATAACATGTAGGAAAAAAGTTAGTAACTACTTCTATTGTCATGCCAGACTCAATAGGTGGTTAATCCTAATTTGAATTTAAATACAGTTTTAAATGAGGGTAAGGAGTATGAAATATTGGACTAGAACCATTTATAGTGAAATAGAAACTCTGGAGCAGTCTTCATCTACACATGCTTTTATCTGGATGCAAAGAAATATTTACTCTTTATAGAACATTTTTTTACTTCATTTTTCTTCACTGTGTACAGTGATTATTCTATAATGTTACACCCTTAATACATGAGTTCTTAAAAGAAACTTGCCTGTGTCAGAAGTGTTTGGAGTTATTAAGCACATTTTTTATTTCTGTCTTATTTGCCTGTACTTTGTGTGTGATTTAAAAAAGAGGCACCTTGTCAGAATTACAATTTAATGTTTAAAAATAAAAGAAAAAGAGAAGAAAATAAATGGCTTTGAGTACCTGCCTTAGTATTGCAACTGTATAAGGGAAGAGCACTCATCAGTGTGGTATCATAATTTCTTACCTGCTGAGTTTTAAGGCACATAAAATCATATCCCATTCTCCAAGATACAGAAAGTAGAACAGCAAAGTTTAAGCTGCTTGAGAGTTAACTACTCTTTCCTAGACAGTGTCCAAAGACAGCAAACAACCATGCTCATAGTCAATGTACTTTAACAGAACAGACAGAAAAGACCATCTTATTCTTTGGCCATATTATTTTCAAGCAATGTGGTTGTAACACAATAAGAAAGAATAAAGTAAAAAATTTAATATGATGATGAAGAATTAACTTAATTTTTGCAGGGCTCTTCTAAAGGTGAAGGATTGGAACAGTAGGCCTATTTTTTTTTTTTTTTTTTTTTTTTTGTTTTGTTAAATCCGACTGTGAAAGTAAATCAATCAACCAACCAATACATATGATCTACAAATTATATGCCTGCCACTAAAATAAATAATCACATAGACAAAACCTTGCTGTTTGATGCTGTGAGATAAGACAACATACAGTTGTGCACTCAGCCTAGTTTTGAGAGTCAGTGAACATCCCTGCTGCAAGAAGAAAACTTATAGGGGTCTACCCCCAATAGTCATCTACAGTGCCTGTAGCATGCTTCTGTTGTACAGGAGTTAATGGAAAGCATCATCAAGGTAGATCAGACTGCTCCTTAGGATTATGAGGTAGTTCAGCCTTACAGTGAAGATGTAATTTTCCCGGGAGGATTCTATACCAGCAGCTCGTTGCATTGCATATGCACTCATTAGGGTAAAATTTTATGGTAGACAGCACAAAGTTAAAGCTGAATCTCAAGAGGTCAAGAGATCCTCATAAAGGGCATGGTGGTGGAGAGCACATGGCCTGAAAGAAAATGAACTTGCTACTTCTTTATCTTTTTTTTTTCTCTTAAAAAAAACCCAAAACAAACAAATAAAAAAAAACCCCAGACAAACAAAAAACAATCAACGCCCTCCTCCTTGTACCCCAAAGAAAGAAAACAAACCCAAACCCAAAAATCTAACTCATTTCACCAGGAAAAAATACATAAGTTTGTTTATTATCCAGTTTCTGGCACAATGTGACCCTGGGGAGGAGGACACACATGTGTCGCACAAGACCCTGAATGCAAGTGCAGCCCAGCAAGTGTTCTCACTTTCCAGGGGCTCCGGCAGTACAGCCATTTATAAATCTAGCCGACAGCAACAGTTGTGTGTAAGGCAGGAGCATCCTGGCAGAGACATACGGGCCTCCCCAGGCTGGTGATGAAACCTGGGGATGCAAGGACATGGTCCCACACACAAACCACCGAAGGGATTGGAAGGAAAAACTCACCTGTGCCCTAGCTCTGAGTTGGATCCCATGCACACCCCACTCCTGACCCATCTGTCTGGTCCCAGCATTTACAAGCAGGGGTCTTTCTTCCCATAATAGACTGTGCTGACCTTTGCTCTTCCTTGAAGCCTGAGGACTGCCTTTGTCTCAGCTCTTATCTTGGCAGTCCCTCATCACTCCTCCTCACCCTGTAACCCACAGAGTGGAGTTTCCTGTTTTCCACCCCTGCACACAGCAATCTCTGCCTTATCTCCCTGCTGATTTCATTCTCAGCTCCATCTGTTCATTTGACATTTATGAACCTCATCAAACTTTTGTTTTCAGACCCATCCAAATTTAAATACCTTCTATTGTATTTGTGCTTGCTCAGTTCTCACATTTGTCACTGGGATGATAATTGTGCTGAATAACCTAAATTTGGTTCTAAATTTGGTTCTGACTTCAGCTTCTATCCTTTTCAAAAAGCCTGCCGTACATTCAAAGCCTCACAATGAAGTCCCCATGGCTAAAACATTCCTCTTTTTGCTCCATGCCTGTCAGGCATTCTCCAGATGCATAAAACTTCTATAAGCATAGCTCCCCATCCTACCCCTCTCTTCTCCCAGCCATGAAATGTATTTATTTTTCTTCAAATATCATTTAATATGATATTTGAAGACTCTCTCTTAGTTTCATGCATTTAGTGATTTACACTCCTGTGAAAAGCATTTTTTTACTGTTCCAGGATTAGAAGATAGGTTTGAAAAGAGAATACATTTTTTTTTAAATATTTTTTTTAAACACACATTCCCTCCTCACTTATGGTTATATCTCTTGGATGTTTTACTTTCATCTGAAAATGTCTCATTCCTCCAAATTTTATTTCTATAGTGAAGTGTTACATAGATAAAGGCAGGAAGGAAATATACCTAACTTAATTTATCCGTATTTTTATCTTTAAATCTGATTTAAATCCCTCAGTTATTAAATCGGCTCAATTCCAAGTATGCCACCTGCACAGGATACTATAAGAAATATGTTGCAATCAGAAGGCCAGTTCAGGAGCTGAAACTTAAAGAAAATAAATATCCTACCCTGCCCTCTGACAAACAAAACATTGGAAAAAAAAAACAAACAAAGCCCATTTCAAACACACAAAGTGCAAAGTGCAGCCTAATGTTGATATCCTAACTTCATAGATAATTTTGAACTTCACACTCCCAAGTCACCTTACTAAAGTATCCACAGAAAATCTATTCTTCACTGTTATGGAGTTTTTTAATCCATAAACTAGTTGTGTTTTTTTAAATATTATTATATGTTCTTAGGTTATATTGTTTGGCAGCATGCAAATATCCTTCTGACTAAAACAGCTGCCAACCTTTCTTCTATTTCCAGCCTTCAATTTTTTGGGTTTCTGTGTTTCCTAAAAATACCTGCTTTGTCCTTGTCCAAATGATTCTCTAGGAAGACACTTTTCCATCCCAAGTACCTTGTTCAAATAGGTTTAGTGAATATTTTTATCTTAATCCAAGGAATTTTAGTTCCATTATCAGCTGGACTGCTCATCACTGAATTTTATTTAATGTATCTATTTTTCATTATTTTTAGGACTGTTAAATAATCTTCAGCAAATAAATCACGACTCTTCACTTCTATGATTTCCCAACATGCTATCAAAAATTTTGCATTTAAAGATGCTTTTCTCCTTCTCTCATATCTTCCAGCTTAGTCCACAAAGTGATCAAAATATAGCAAAAGAATTTTCACAGGCTCTCTAAAAATCAATGACAATCAGTTTGCCAAACTACAGAATGAAATGATTATCACAGCATAAATTGCTGTATCACTATAGTGTCAAGGGAAGTCATAAAACTGTAGAAAATTAATTAACAAGAGTATCTTTCTTAAATTAAATATGACAAAGACCCACAAGAATAAACAGAGGCAATAGCATAGTTCTGACCTTGTTATTTCATGACCAACATGTGATCAACTAGCAACATCGTTATTAATAGCACAGCTATCTCAGAGTTGATTTCTGACTTTTCCAGGGTATAACACAGGGCAGCAGGATAGATTTGTGCAATTAAAATGCAAACACCTGGGCTGACTTTTAAAGACCAGATGTGCTTCAATTAAACAAGACCTGAGGTTTGCTTAAAACCAGCACCTGCTTCCTGGTTACAAGTAGTCACTTGGGTTTCTGTGTAAATTTTAAGTTTTGAATGTCTTTCATTCTTCTTGAATCAGAAATGCCTCTATTTAGGTACTTCTTTGCAAGCAAGTCAAATTACCTTTTCTGCAAGGTATGTTCCAAATTTAATTTTCACCCTTCAGCTTCCTGCAGAAGTTTGTTCCTAGAAGTTGTAAAGTAGCCAAGAGCTAAAAGCTGCCCCCTGTGCTGTCCCTCAGTACTCAATTTTTTATACTTTCAGCTGCAGCGAACAATGGCAGAATTGAAAGCAAACCTCTAATGAGTCAGCCCAGCTAGTTAAACTACAGCATCCCTTGGGCCACAGAAAAAAAGGCAAAGCTAGTCAGTAGCTGTACTCTAGTTTCTCTTGGCACCTTGTGGACATGTTCATAGGCTCTGCTGGTTTATAACAAGATGGATTTGAGTTTGGGGATGAGCACATACGCATCCTCTGACTAGGTACTCCCTCGTGCCATCTGTTGTATGCCAGCTGTACTGAACCAGCATGTACCAAAAAAATCACATATTTTGAGTCTTGCAGGTAAGACAAAACTGACAACTGCCTTCTGGTGAGCAGATTCAGAATTAGAGGAATAGGGCTTTCCACAGATCCACAAAGAGAGCTCAGTTGTTCAGCTTAATAAATCTCAACTTCTGCATCCATACTGTACTTAAAACTATATTACTATATTATGTTTGGCAGGTAAGGAATCAGAAAGATGATATCTCAGTCAGCATCTCTTTCTATAGGGAGATATTATTTCAGTGTAAAACGCTGTCTGCCTTCTTTCCTCTCAGCCTTAGTCAATGATAGCTGATACAGACAAGTGTTTTAAAAACATTTGTTATTTAACAAATTAGCACTCAAGGGCCTCAGCTTAGGAGCTGGTTGATTTTAGGGTGTTTCTAATGTCTAGTGGGATCTATGACAAAGGGGTAGGGCCAGAAAGCAGGTCTCATATTTTCTGATTGTCTTTTCAATAGTTTGTGGTAAAGTCTGAAATTTGCTAGCATCATATGCCAACTGGCCTAGTAAGTGGTCTAATATAACAGAGCAGAAATACCCTACCTCAGAGAATGATCAGCCAACACTTCACAGAGCCTGTCCCAGTGGCAGAGTTAAAACTGCAAAATAAAGCTGCAGCTGTATTTGGTGGAGCAGGCTGAATTTTGATGTGGAAGAAACTTGCTAGGGACTTCTAAAGTAATGCAAAAAGCAGAAGTGTCCTTGACTTGAAGCAGAGTGAGCAAGTGGTTCCTCAAGGTGCTTGTCTCAAGTTCTCTTTTCATTGTGTCACTATAGATTGACATCATGGTTTTCAAACTATCTTATTTTTATTCTAACTCCTCTTTTGATTGTTCTACTCAAACAAAAAAACCTTCCTATGTTTAAACACATCTTAGAACAAAATCACTTCTGAATCTGCAAAAACTTTTTTATCTCCAAGGCAGCCAAACAGCAGGATCAACAAAGCAATCCATGGCTATTTTTGTCTGGGTGCCTATGGGGAGAACAGATATTTGATGATTTGCCTGGAGCATCGGAAGGCTTAGCATCAACTTTCAAAGAGTAAGATGCACAAAGAGGGACATGAAATGTTAGGAATGTGTTACACTGGTCATCTGCAATATCTTATAGAATCATGGGCAAATGGATCATTCCGTTTACCCAAACCCACTCAGCTTGCAGAAGCCAGAGGGAGTTGACATCAGCTCTTGATGTAAAGACTGAGCATAAGCATGAAAATGTTATGGTTCTTTGTCTACAGCATTTTCAGAAGGCCAGACTTCATAGCCAGTAACTCTTGACAGGTTTTTACCCCCCTGGTCATTTCTAGAAGGCAAAAAACTTACACTCAGTAGCACTTAGTGAATTACAGTTCTTTCTGCTAGAATGTGAAAGACACAGACATACACATGATGTAAGTGTGAAATTTGATATGCCTCAACACAACCATTTATAACAAAAAATGTGAAGCTAATAATAAGTTTAATTTGTCTTTTTTTTTCTTGTTTTTAATGAGCATGGTAAACCTCAAAAACACAGTATGCATCAAAGGAACAAGATAAGGGAGTTTGTTGGTATTTTGATAGTGTAAATCACAGAAATATGACTGAAAGGACTCTATTCTATTAACATGAAAACCCTCTTTTTTTGGGCTAAGTCATCTGAAGCTGTAAGTGGTGAGACTGTGCTATTCATTTGGACTAAGTGCCCCATATTGTCTTGTTTTGTGATTTCTAGTTCACAGTTTTGGGGAAAGTATTTAGGTATTTAATGCTAGAATGCAGGCTCTCCTCTACTAAGGAAGCACTTGAAGAAGTGCAGAGAAACTCATCTCTTCTGTCTCCCTCTAACACGAAGTTTCTGGTGCCCAGCCCAGGCAAAAGGCAAGCTCTGACAGGATCCTGCCTGTCCCTGCTCCCAAGATATTTTTCTTCAGCAGCACCCTGCTGCTCCTGAGAATGTAATGCAGCTTGGGATATAACTGTGTTTTCTTTTGTGGGCAAGGCACTGCCAGCCACCAGCTCTGCACTCTGCTCCGCTCACATCCCCATGGACTGTACAGAGGTATACAGAGGGAAGAGGCAAAGCAGATAGAGAAATAATTGAGAAATAAATTAGTTCCAGTACTATGCAGATAGAGAAAACAATTATGTGGACCTCTTTGCTCCCAGAAAGGAAATTCCAGAGAAGTGAGCAGGAATTGAGTCTGCATATTGGTATCTGCAAGCAGAAATTATCCAGTGGAGACCAGGTTTTGCAAGATGTTTAGGTGGCCACAGATGCTGATAAACACGTAGCCCCAGATCCTTGGAAATATTCAGTATTTACCTATCTCTAGTAAAATTAAAAAATCTTAATTGAGTGTCAACATCTAATTTATTTCTGTGAGTTTGGCCCTTGTGTGTTTTCAGAGAGGAGGCCCTTATCAGATTCCCCATGTACCTATATACTTTTAAAAATCTGTCCTCACATGTCCAAGCAAAGATGTGAAACACAATCAACACTCTTATTTCACTTCCTCTAACCTGCATCAACAAGTATTTTTTTGACAGTTAAAGCTCAGAACTTGCATGACTGTAACTTAAATCCTGACTGAATTGCTAGTAGGTTGGTCCTTTTTAACCTCCCGATTTTAAATTGGTCCTTCTGTGAGAGTTACTGGCACTGGTCCATAGTTTTTCTTTCTAGATCTCATTCCCCCCAGTAATAATCCTTCCTCTCTTATTTTTGCCTACAGTGTTCAGGTCAGAACTGGATAATCTTGCTTTATTTTTTAAAATTAACCAATAGTGACATTTTTTTGAAAAGGAAGCAAATATACATACACACATCTGGATCTGACAGTCAAGAAGTCAGTGCTGCCTTATGATCACAGGTAATTGTCACAGATCCATCTTACAGCACATAGCTTCACATTCTGCATGTTCTCCAGCATGTATGAGCAGTCCAGTGCCTCTTTTACCTTGTTTTCATAGCAACACACAGGGGATTACTTAGTTTGGTCTTCCCGTGCTCGTTATATTTCCAATCTGACTTCATCTCACCATTCCTCTGTGATTATATTCAGTGATTCACTCTGATTTGTCTTTTTTTAACCATTTCAGAAACTGGCATTTTGACAGCCTTGAAAATCATCTGTTCAGGGTGTAACAAGTACAGGTAGCAATGCAAATTTTCCTAATGCTATTCAGATAGGATACCCCAGCTCCACAAGAGCAACCACTCTCAGCTCTGAAAGCTTTTTCTTTGCCCAGATCATTTGGGTCTTGCATTCCTTTGAAAGGCAGCATGCAAGCGTGGACTGGTTAATGGTGGCTGCAGCATCTTGACATGGGCCATGTTCCTAATTTGTAGAAACCAGATCTGGTGGCAATATATATTTTTGTCACAACTGCCTTAATTTGGATTTGAACTAAAGACCTGGAGATGAAAGGCAATATTTTAGCCTTTTGAGACATGCAGTACACCTTATCATCCTTCATTCTCACTACATATTTTCTTAAATAATTGAGTTTTTTTTTTTTCTTCCAAGCTTTTATTCCTCCTCCTTGAACCAGAATTAAGCTCCTCAATAGAGCATAACCCTCACATTCCAGAATATATTCTCTACTGCACCTTTTGAGTTCTCTCTCTTCTTGATATAACTATGCATTCCATGGACCAGAAGAGTTCCATGTTTCTTTTCTATTTTATTTTTTTTTTCTATTCTCTCTTAGCATAAAACATCCCATATACCAGTGGGTCTGGTGTTAATGCATTTGATTCTGACTCTCTTTGACAATGCTATTAAGCTTTCTGGCCATGGGGAAGGTCAGACTGTATTTCTTCTTGTCCTGCTTGAAATATGTGCCATAAAATTAAATTAAATAAATATTGCCTCTGTCAGTAATACATTATTTTAATGGCAGACTTAGCTATACTGAAGTATGACTTAACAGCAATGAAGGCACTTATAGCATCCAACCTTATTATGAAATAAATTAGTACTGATCATAATGGTGCGACATTGACTCCTTTAGACAGGGTCCTCCCCATTGTGTTTTTTTATAAACTCCAGAAATAATAAGAAACAGCTTCTAAAATTTGCTAGCGTCATTTTTTTTCTGAATGCACTAAGAACACCAGCAGACAAGATTATTTTGGCCACTCTTTTTCAACAGCTTCATTGCAAATTAAGTGAACCATAGATATTTTTTTCCACATTTTTCTATACTAGTTGCAACTTGAAAAAAAAAATCAGCAACACATTTTACTGTATCCACCCTATTAGAATTCCCCAGTTACCCAGCAATAGCTTGGCATGTTAAGTATGTACATGTGAGTACAGAATTCTCCTGATCACAGTGACCTATTATGCATGATTAAAACCAAGCAATGTGATAGAATGTTGGAGAGCAGTGAGCAGTTAAAAGACAAGGCCTGTGACATCTGGATGAACACGGTGTCTTTCTGGTGGAGATAATTTATGGTTTGTTTTCATTTCTTTGCTGAAGTGCCGTGGTATATCCTTTCTGACCTCACATTTATGGGATTTGTGGGAATTCAAATCATTATTAGGCCTTCATAAATGCCCCCACAAGTAACAACACAAACCAATTCAACAGGAATTTATTGAGGAATTTTGATTAAGTCCTGAAAATCAGAATAGATTGAACCTCTCAAAGTTTTATCTGAGAAGGAAAATTTCTTGAATCCTAAGGCTTCTAATATTTTACAAGAAATGTAACCACATAAAAGAATTCATTAATTCCCTAAAGCTTAAGAATCATTCACTTACAGACATTATATTATTTTTATGCATGATGCCAGGTTAATATAAAGTACTTGTACCGTTATTTTCCTTTACAGTTTTTTTCTTTCCTTCTTTGAGTATTTCCTTTGAGGTTTATGTAGAATGTGTGTGGGTACTGCAACTGTTATATCAATCACATTTATTAATTCATTTTTAAAATGTTATACACAAGCTGCAAACAAAAGGGTAATTGATATTAAAAAATAGCAATTATTGTCTGAAAACTCATTATTTTACCTGTAGAATACAACAAATTTGTTCACTGTTGCAGGCAATAAGATCTGCTTTTTAAGGAGACAGACTGTTTCATATCAAAGTTAGATGTTATTATGGAAGGATACAGAGCAGTTTTCCAATATTATCACTTTAAAGATATCAGAATGCTGTACAGGAAAAATATGTCTTAAAATATGATGAGGTGGTTGTTCTTTTTCCATAGATACAGTAGAGTGATAGTGTTGTCCTTGTCTTGCTTGCTTTCTTCCCATCTAATATCTGAGACTTAATGTTTTTATCATCTTAAATAATTTCCCATATATTAATATACTTCATTGATCTACCATTCATCTGACTGTTGAGAGGGGGACATTAATGCTTTCCATTTGTCCATTTTCTAATTTCAATGTGTTCTGTTGATAATATATCTTTGCTTCATCCCTTTGCAAGGAGCAGCTGGTTCCAGCAGAATGGACTGCATTGCAGATAATGGAGGTTTCTAGAAGAAAAAGAGCATGGAGCTATCTCTTCAGCAGGAAGAATGGCAGGATCTTTTGCAGAATACATTCATGAAAAAGCGGAGGATGTGGAGACATGCAAAGAGGCAAGATGTACTGTGTGATTGGAAATCTGGGGACCAGCATCGGTCTTGTAAAATCAGAGAGGAGGAATGAGGGATGAGGCTCAGTGTCAGGATTTAGCAATGTGTCTCCCAGATGGGAGGCAGCTTGAATCTAGGCCACTCAACTGGACAGAGTGACCATATACCTACCTGAAATTCACACCCTTAGGGGTTAGGTGTCCTTCCTTTTGCTCCCTCCCACCTATAGAATTTTCCCCATTAGTTGGGGGAAACCTAACTGCTGGTACTTACGGGGTTCTTGAAAAGACAAAGAGTTTGGCTGGGCCCAGGGGAAGAGGGGAGGGAGCAGGTAGAGGGAGTCCAGGGTAACAGTGGGGAAATTGTCATCCCGCTCTTTGGCTGGAGAGGAGGACACACTCAGGGCTGCGGTTGCTTGGGAAAAGGAGTTCACCATAACCCAGACGGAGCTTCTGCTGCTGCTGCTGCTTTTCCTTCTCCTGTGGGTCCCTCCGCAACCCCTACCCTGCTGGGCCGTCCCGCAGTGCAGCCACTGCAGCAGAGCTGCTGATCCATCTCATCCACCCACTGCCCTCAGGATTTCTGCTCACTCCTGCCCTTCCAGCTTAGTGTTCCTCAGTGTTCCTCCTGCCGGAGCACCTGGGATCGGCTGCTCACAGGGGTTTGTGAAATGAAGCCTCCCCTCCATCCTCTTCTCTGTCATGGGGACCCTGATTCTGTTTTTTATTAGTGCTATGGTTGTTGTTTTATTTACCTTGTCATATATACTAGTAAAGAGTTGTTATTCCTATATCCATATCTTTGTCTGAGATCCTTTTAATTTAAAAATTATAATAATTCAGAGGGAGGGGTTTTCCAAGGGAGGCTCCTGCCTACCCAGCAGATACCTGTCTTTTCAACCCAAGAAATATTCCAAGGAATGTAGCTGTAATTCCTTGTGTATTTGGCATCCTCATGTTGTTGACTCTGAACAGAATTGTTCTCTTATTAGAACTAAATTTTAGCATTTTATGCAGTTCCTATATATTATTTGAAGAAGACAGGTGGGCATGAATTAGAGTTGCACTAAATATACAAATATGGTGTTGGTTTCATGGACCAAAAGAATAAACAATTAATTTATTCACATGCCTGCACAGCACCAATACCATTAATTTCTTACCTTCCTTGCTTTTTCTTTGCCTCTCAGATTTGATCTAGGTATCCTAACTCCCTGGCTTTCCTGCCAAAACCTTTACAAAGGCAATAGTAAACACATCACTATTCCAAAATCTTATTTTCCATCCTAGAACTTCAAAACCCTGGAAAAGCACTATGCTTTGGAGCACAGAGTAGAAAATTTGAAATGTTCTGTGATGGAAAACATCTAGGCAGAAGAGTAATTTTGAAAAAAAATGCAAGTTTTGTTCTGGAAGGAAACAGTGATGTCAGACTGAGCTGTAAAGTCCTTGGCTCAGCCATGGCATCCTCAATTTCTTCACCATGAGAGAAGAAATACATACCCAGCAGCCCTCAGAGGCACCAAGGAGGGCCTCAGTGACTGATGGTGGTCCTGGCTTCAGAAAAAGTAGGCCCTACAGGAGTCCCAATGTCCAGGCTTCCGTCTTGCAACTCGACTACCATATGAATAAGCGTCCAGATTCTTCACCTCATTGCCTTTTCTTAGAAAGTCTTTGCATTTCAGACATTTTGACAGACACCCATTTTCACTAAAAATGTATGTATTCATATGTATTTATTTCACTAAAAATTATGTTGAGATCTGCTTAGATATTGGTGGGAGGAGGGTGCATAAATTTGCATCTTCCCTTGTTGTGATCAGATTTTGTTCATTTTCTTGTAACCACCATATGTTTAAATAACTGAATTTTGTATAGTTTGTATAGTTTTGTATAGTGAATTTTGAGAAGTATAAAGTAATGGATGCAGGGTGGGAATGAGGCTCAGAATTCTGTTGCTACCTAGGAGAGGAAAAGAAATATGCCTGTTTTCTACATGCTGTTCAGAAAAAATATTGCATATTGTAGTGTAATGTAAAAAAAAAAAAAAAAAAGCAAGCTAATTAATCACCAGAGCTGTTCTATGTACCCAACTTCCACATGTAAAAGAGAATCCTTCCTTGAAAGAGAATTGATTCGTCTGATCTTCTCCATATCTGAAAAGCAGATGCCACCTCTGCTTCATCTGTTTCCACAGTGTAAGGCCCATGGCAGCAGTGAGCAAAGTAAAGATGATTAGTAGAACTTAGAGGTAGGATCCATGGAATCATCATTCCTCCTTTAGGAACAGAAAGTAATAAAAACTCATAAAATTGTTTTCCTTGGCAAGATTTCAATGTTAAGTCTCTAAAACTCAGCTTTGATGATCATGACTTGGCAAATCATCCTTAAGAGTATCACATGCTCACACATATTGCTCAGTTTGAACTTGGCCTGACATCAGTTTCAAAGTTGGACATAAAATTCAGGATTTCAGAGTTTATTGATAAGAAGTGGAAAAGAAGAAGAAACAGGCTGATCTGTAAAGAAGACTTTCACCTAAATCACAGAGAGAACATGTACACATGCAAACCTGTAAGATAATATGTAAGAGTAGGAGTTCTAATGCAAAATATACAGTGTTAAACAAAGCATCTGCTGAACATGGGGTGTACATTTTGCCAAGATACTTATTGGAAAAATTATTTTAGCCATAGTATTGTACACAGTGTTATAGCTAACAAGTTTTAAAATTGAATCTAGCTTTGAAGTGGATAAGAACCCAGAAAATCAGTTCCATGAAAAAATAGTCATGAACTTGAACAAGTTCTCTACTCACACCCTCACCATAAATACTTCAGGAAATTCTTGAGACTACCTCCCAGGGAAGTTGATGACCTCTGTGCTGCATCTAATAGTATTTAAGCAGAGCCACCCATGATTTATGATTTATGATTTAAAACAAATCATAGGTGTAACCAGGAGAGTTGCCATGGCATGAGAAGCAAGTGCTATATTTTATGGATTGTGCACTGATTTTAAAAGCTTTATTCAATCTTCTTTAGCTTGAGGTATGAACGCCTAGACTGAACAAGCACTGTGAGCATTGGAGCATTCCGCAAGCATATAGAATCCTCTTGGGAAAAAGAATGTGTGAGCTTTGGGTGGGTGCTTCTAAATCAACCTTTTCAATCTGATGGATAATTATGCCCTTTCCCAAATAATTCAGTGTGGTAATCACAGAATAATTGCAGAAATGATCTCTCCTGAATGCTGTAGTGAATATGTGTTCAAGCAGAAAGAGGAGAATTGTAATTGCATGTTAAAAGAAGAGAGTAGTGAGAGACCTTGGGACACAGCCTGGAGGTGACCTCTTTCCTGTTGCTGTGGGACAAAAAAGAATTTGCTCTTTTTTCCTGATGTTAAAAATCTTCAGCTTGAAGAGTGAAATGTCAAAAAAAAAAAAATCAACCTGATGTTAGTAGTTCACATTTAGTATTAAATTACGAAATTCTACTGGATCATTTTGAGCAGTTTCTGTAAGGGTGACAAGGACTGATTGTCCAGTCCAGCCCAGTGTCATCATCAAAAAAATGGAGAAAGATAGGAAGAAGATGGGATGGATGGAGGCAGAGAAAGGGGGACTCTGAGGAGGAACAAAGTGACCAGATTTGCACTAGCAAGTGATACTCTTCATATATCAAAAGCAATGGTGGTGGCATCACCAACCAAACAACAAATAAGCTTCTTAACACCTGTGCTGTTTTTAAAGTGCTTGAGCCAGGGGAAGGGATAAATGATAGCAGCTTCCCACTATATCCACAGAACACAATGGAAGAATCAATTTCTTCACACTGTATATCCAAGCCAAAAATTAACTTCACTAATTCCAGAGAAATGCACTTGCCACCTATATTATGCTGAAGTTCTGTGGAACAACAGAAT
This sequence comes from Bombycilla garrulus, assembly GCA_013400315.1. NCBI lineage: Eukaryota > Metazoa > Chordata > Aves > Passeriformes > Bombycillidae > Bombycilla > Bombycilla garrulus. The sequence goes on along the minus strand of VXBU01011477.1, from coordinate 51,567 downwards.
GGCAGAATCTAATTAGTTTGTTTTCATATTAGAAGCCACATCCTAACCCCAGGCACCTTTGCGATGAAGGCTCCAGCGAACCCACATCACACCTCTGACTTTGCAAGTGTCTCATATTTGGCAAAAATGGGAAGGGACTCAACACCATGATGCCACAAAACCATCCCAACATTCAAACCTTTTCCAGAGGCTAGGACCTAGCTCTGACTCCCCTAATCGCTAGTGCTGACTACAGGAGCTGCTCTGGGTACTCTACCCACTGGAGAAGACTTGCATGAAGTGAGTAGCTAAGAGCCACTGCTGGTAGCTGTGAGATGAATTTCTGGGAATCATATTGGGAATCCAGCAAGACAGGAGCATGGTATCCTCTATAAGCAAAGTCCCACCCTTCTATAGTTTGAAGTGGAGGGTACAACTTTTGTCTAACTCAGTCTTACCCTTTCCCATGATGAGAGGCTTTGGGAAGGGGTTAAGAGAAGAGATGTAGGCTCCTGCTTCTGAGTAATTTAAATTCAGTTTGGGGAGCAATTGAAAAAGGGACTGTAATCTGATTGTTTTCTGGTAATTTTATATATCAGTCCCAAAATGCTGAAGAAAAATTCCAGCAGAAAAAACTTTTCATCAAAATAGTCCTTTGGATGCCTTCTTTCCTACATGTGCCCCAAGAGAGAGCTCATAACTAAATTAAATATGATCCAAGCTTTTCCTGTGTTTTCCAAGATCAAGAGGATTCTTTATCCCATCTCTTTTCTTTGTTTATTAATATTTGTTTTCCCTTATTCATATATTTATTGGTATTAATTTACTCTAACAATGAATTCTGTCTACTTTTTTTGGAAAACCAAGCTGTAACAGGTTTCTTTCTCCAGATTCCACAGGACATAACATACTGCATCTCACTGAATGCCTAAAAATCTAAACCTTAAAGTCAAGAGACATACCATGTAACTAACCATTCACCTGGCTTTGACAAAGCTTTAATTGTGCTTAAATCACATTTTCTAAGCTGAGAGGACAGATAGAATATTTTGTTTATAATACTAAAATTTAAAAGTTTAATTTAGAATAAAAAATAGCAAAGAGCCAGTGAAACACAGGCAGTGATGCAGTCAAGAGTTGGGACTAATAGGAAAGGCCAAAGAAGATGAAGCTTTGGGAAGCTTTGACAGATTATTTTGCACTGTGAAATATTGATGCTTATATTTTGAGCTACACCTCTGTGGGGCATGAAGAACAGAACAAGTAAATCTTAGCAGGAATTGATACAAAGTTGATTTATGTTGTTGGGTTTAAATGGGTAGTCTCAGATTGCCATTCTGCTCAGCAGAAAGTCCTACAACTTGTGCTCACAGAACAGCAGAAAGCTATTTAGTTAAGCCCAAGTATGTCTTTGGAATGGCCTGCTTGTTGTTTATGCACCTGTGGCCATTAGGATGTTTTGATTTTATTTAAGCAACAATGGACATCCAGTCAGGGCCATATATTGATTAAGTGTATTCTTTGCACTATAGTGAAAATCAGGATCCACATCTTATGATTTCAGTGGCAGGAAATACACTTACACCAGTTAACCAATAATAATTATGCAATTAGTAATTATGATCATTGTTCTCTGCTTCATATTTTATTGAGTTTATTCCATATATAGCTACACTCAGTTTCAGCATCTCTCCATGCCTCTGTTTGTCCTTCCCTCATTGGTGTAATATTTGTTCATCTCAGTTTGCAGGCAAACTGCAAACCATAGTGCACATTGTTTTTAACCCACTACAACTTAACATACTGTAAGAATCAAAGATGGATGGTGCTTGAGGAACTGTACCAAACCAGAAAAAAAAAAAAAAAAGCATTCATTCTCCATTACCTTAAAAATCAGGAACAGGGTCTACTAAATGATAGATTATGCACAACATGCAAAGGCTTTTAAAGTAGTAGAGGAAAGCGGTTACCAGTAAAGAAAGAGCTGTGCTCAGGAGCAATAAAGATTCTGGAAAGGAAGTCAGAAAAGATTAATTTGCAGGGTCTGTAGAAGAGTATGTGAGAGGAATTGGCTTTCATGTCAAAGGTACCCTGTACTTGTTCTATGAGCTGCTCATAGATCTTCAGAAAAGACATACATCTGAAAAGGGCCTAGGAAAAAAAAGAGAACTAGGAGGAATTACTTAGAGATTTTTGTAGCAGTAACCTTGAGGAAAGAACTTGTAGAAATATGGCAAAATTTTGGCTTAATGGAAAATAGCAGTAATGTAGCCAATACAAAGGAGCAATAAAAATTCACTTGATGTAGATAGGTGAGGAACAGGAGCTGTTAGGCAGTTTATTCCTCATGGTAAAAAAATGTCAGTTAATGGTGCTAAAAGAAAAAATGAAATCAGGAGCATATGCCATGAAAGAATATGTTACACTAAACAAGAAAACTATCTAGCAGTCATAAGAGTGTGCCCTCCTTCAATTCACAAACATCAGAAGACATATCTGAAAATTAAGTGTGGCAATTATACAAACTGCATGACTGGAAAAAAGCAAAACAAAACATACCTGTTCTCTGCAATTTTTATTTTTAATTGAAGTAAAATAAACATCTTAAAGAACATAGAATATAAGAATATTTTCAAGATATATTCTAAAAATATATCTTAGAAATCCAATATTGCAAAGAGGGTAGCTTATGAGTACAAATTGCTTGAAACATGCCTACACACACACACATGAAAAATTATCCTTCACTGAGTATATCAACTCAATTTTCAAACTGTGTGGATGTCTCCTGGAGTGTTCAGCAGACTGCTGATCAAGTGTGATAGCTGGTGTGTTGACTATTCTTCACATGGAGATTGGTTTAGAATTAGATTAACAAATGCATTTTCTGTGAAATTTGAGGCTGTGCTTTGAGAGTTTTCTAAAGACTAAAAGGTACAATACCTTGTAAATTACTCACACAGGGCTGTATTTTCTCCTCTCTTTCCAGATTTGCCTTAAATCACACAAGTGTGCTCTGATGGGCTCAGAGCTAGTTTTTAAGAGGTTTTATTCTCCCATTAGTGTTTATGATTATCACACAAGGGAAAGTCCTTTTTCCTCTTATCCATTGCAACTGTGGCAAGTCCACAGGTTCCCATCTGTGAAAGAGTCTTCAAGAGTTCCTTTCAGGTAAGTCTTCCATGTTAACAGTTATTCCCATACACAACAGATTCAAGACATGTAAGCATGTTTTATATCTACTAGAAATACACCATTACCAAGGGAGAAATACCACTTCTCAGGGATCTCCCTTGAGGAACATGGCTTTAAAATTGGAGCATAGCCCACACCCCTAGAGCAATGTCAGAGCAACACCTAACAAAATCTGGAAGGACACACAAAGAAAGGTGAGGAACTCAAGGGCTAGTCACACAGAAAGGAAAGTCTGATATATTTTAATATTAAAACTATTATGCATTTGTTATGCTGCAATACATAACATAGCAATTTATGAAGAACGCAAATGCCAGATGGCTGTGACAACTGCTGCTGATTCAAGGCAAGGCTTTGTCTGAATGATGAAATCATTGGGAAGCTACTGCAACTAAAATAAAGAAAACTGGAAAGTCTGTAGAGGCAATTTTCTCTCAACTCCAAGTCATCCAGATTTTCAGGAAGACAGTCAACCTATCATAAGACCATCTTGAATAAATAGGAGCACCTGACTGAGCCCTGTGCAAATGTTCTTTGCCCACAGTAGGTGGAAATGAGGACAAGCGGCAAGGGAAGACCATAGAAACAGAGGCATGAAGAATATTATTGGAAAAGCTAAGTTCAGCTAAAACTGCAAACTCCAGAAGACACCAAGGGCAAAGAGAAAAACTTTTATCTGCACATGTGAATATAAAGAATAAAAACCAAACATGTAATCAAGAAGCAAAATTAGGCTCTTAAATTAGTGACAGTGGACATGTCAAACCCTGAGAAACTCTGTTAATTTCTTTGGCCTTCAAGGAAAAAATGTTTCATGTCTACCCTGCCAGAGCCCCAAGGAAGAGAACTGTTACCATCACTGGATGAACATTATTTCTGAACCTAGTTTGGCTATTGTGGCAAAACACAATAAAAAATCTTTTTAAAAATAAATTCACAGTAAAAGGAAAGTCAAGGAGAATCTCCATTGCTTATTTGGTGGTGTTGGGAAACAGTGACAAGGGATTAGGAAAAGGCTGAATACCTTCTTTTTCTCAGTCTTTTATGGTAAGAGCAACTGTTCTCAATGAGCCCAGCTCACAGAGCTGGTAGACAGAGAAGGAGAGCAGAATGAAGCACCCATAACCCGAGAAGAAATAGTCACCAACCTGTTACACATTCAAGTTATGGAGCTGGATGGGATACACACAACAGTACTGAGGCTGCTGCCAGAAATGCTTTCTGGGCAACTTTTAGTCATTTCTCTGTGTCCCTGACAAACTGGGAAGGCCCCAGTTTACTGGAGATTAGCCAATGTGATGTCCATCTACAAGAAAGACCACAAAGAGGATCCAGACTGGCCTGTCCTTGGTGCTGCAGAAGGTCATGGAGCTGATTATCTGGAGTGTCATCAAGCGATAGACTTAGAACAACCAGGTAATCAGGCCCAGCCACCACAACTTCGTGAAAAGCAGGTCCTGCTTGACAACCAGGTCTCCTTCTATGACAGAGTAACCCACTTGTTAGATGACAGAAGAGCTGTAGATGTCATCTACCTGGACTTTAGTAAAAAGTTTGACATTGTCTCCCATCATTCTTATGGGAGAACTGGCATGTACTTTGTGTTGGTAAAAGAAATCTAGATGGCTGGGCCTGAAGAGTGATGGTGAATGGAGTTGCATCCAGCAGACACCCCTGGTCCCCAGTGGTGTCCCTCAGGGCCCAGTACTGGGACCAGTTCTGTTTATCATCTTTATCAATGATTGGATCAGGGAACTGAGTGCAACCTCAGACAGTTCACAGACAATAACATGTTGGGGAATGCTGATCTGCTGGAGGGTAGGAAGGCTCTGCAGAGGGATCTGGACAGGCTGGATCAGTAGTCTGAGGCCAGTGGTGTGAGGTTCAACAAGGCCCAGTTCTGGGTCCTGCCCTTGGGTCACAACAACCCCAGGCAGTGCCACAGGCTGGGGCAGGGTGGCTGGGAAAAGTCCTGGTGGAAAAGCACCTGGGTGTGCTGGTGACAGTGGCTGAACATAAACCAGTTGTGCCCAGGTGGCCAAGAAGGCCAATGGCATCCTGGCCTGTACCAGCAATAGTGTGGTCAGCAGGACCAGGAAAGTACACTTTGCTCTGTATTCATCACTGATGAGGCTCAATCCTAATTTCAGTTTAGGACCCTTCATGACAAGAAGGACATTTAAGTGCTGGAGTGAGTTCAGCAAGGGGAAATGAAGGTGGTGAAGGGTCTGGAGCAAAAGTGAGGAGCAGCTGAGGTAGCTGGCACTGTTCAGCTTGTAGAGAAGGAGGCAGCTGAAGGGGAATCTCATTTCTGTCTGCAACTACCTGAAAGCAGACTTAGCCAGGTGGGGGTCAATCTCTTCTCTCATGCAGCAAGTAAAAGATAAAAAGGAAATGGCCTCAAGTTGGACCAGGAAAGACTTACATTGGAAATTAGGAAAAATTTTGTCATGAAAAGGATGGTCAGGTCCTGGAACAGTCTGCCAAGGGACGTGGTGGAATCACCATCACTGAAAGTGTTCAAAAACTATATAAATGTGTTTATTGACCTGGTTTAGTGGTACAGTTGGCAGTTTATGGTTGGACACAATACTTCTATGAATGTTTTCCTACATAAATAGCTCTATGATTCTCAAGTAATCTTGACCCCTGTAAGTCCCCAGAAACTAATAGGAAGTATTTAATGATGACTCATCTTTGAATGTTTCTGTAAAAATCTCCTGATGACAGGAAAAGTAAAATCTTGAAGTCATCCTCAAAATGAACAAGAAACTAGATCCAAAGAACTTCAGGCAAGGTCAGAAGTGCCAGTCAAGGTGGTGGGGCTAGAGAGAGCCCTCTGCAAGGAGAGGCTGTAGGGCTGGGGCTGATTCATCTGGGAGAAGGGATGGCTTCAGAAGCAGCCAACAGCACTCCAGGCACCAAGGGGAGGGGACTGAGGAGTTGCAATTGTAATATTTTCTAAGGTATTCAGGTGGTTGATGAGACATAATGTTTGTGAATCTTGTCAATTCTCACTGGGTATTGGGAAACAAAATTTCACCATAAGGATAACTAAGGAATAGAAAAGTTTGCCTAAAGAGGTTGTGCCATCTCAACCATTGGAGGTTTTCAAGACCAAAGTGAACAATGTGCTAAGCAACCTGACCTGAATTCAGTGTTGATCTTCCTTGGAGCAGAAGTTTGGATTGGAACTCTCAAGGTCCCTTCCAGCTGGAAGTACTGTGGAAGCCTGTGGGAACTTAGACCAGAAATGAAGATTGGCCCTATTGGTTTTCGAAATAGGAACAAAACACATCTCTAGTTGCACTATCTCTAGTTGCACAGGTGGAAGGGCCTGTGTGCAGCAGTCCCACAATTCTTGTCTTTGCTGCCTTTGCTTCGTCTGTCACCACTTTGTAGAGCTTTCTTCCACCTTTGCCTTATGTTTTGTCTGTCCAAAGGAGATCCAAGGTACTGCATGTCAGTTATGTGTCACAGATATGAAATAGCAAGTACCTGATGTTGAGCAGTGTCAAATTGTTCACAGTACAATGGCCTACTAGATTTTTGACACTGAGACCTTGAGTGGCTTTAAATCACCGTGAATTTAACGTTCTTGATGTGCAAGTAGTTCAGCAATAAGACAAGCGCTTCAATTCCGGTACTGAGACAAATTGTAGGAAAACAAGGATTGACACATTAAAACAGTAGGCTGTTTAGACTAATTTCTTCCTTTTGAGAGGAGGAAGTAATACATGCTTTAGAGGAAGGTGAAAAAGGGGTAACCTAGGGGAGATATTTTCCATCTACTGTGGAGCTCCCTCTAAAGTAAACAGGATGTGTACTTATATGTTTTTCCAATCAAGTCTCACTTCACCATGGAGTTATAGGTCATAAGTGCAGCGCCCTTCATTAGATCTCACTACATGGTGAACATTTCATGCTGGTCTTTTAAACGGTGTCCATAAAATTAAGAAGTTGGATTTACTTGTCTAAAGAAATAAGAAAACTTTCAAATAAGATGTGAGCTTTCTGGTCCTGCCAGCTTCAGCAGAATGTATGCAATTCCAGCTCTTCTAAAGATTCATCCACAACTATTTATGTAAAAAAGAAATAGTATACTCAGCTACCCAAATTAGATATTATTTTTTACATCTTCAATACCGGAATGACTCGTACTCACCTGTACCTGTAAACCCTCTGCTTTTTTAATATGAGTAGATATTTTTCCTTTTTTTTCCTATCCTAACATCTAATCAGCCAACTATTGAATACCAAGTGGAGCACTCATCCAGATGTAGATGGGTGATCTGACCTGTTTTCACCAGCTTTCATTCTGGTTTTGTTGTCTCCTTTCTCTTTCCCCTGGTTACGGTGTAGTAGCTAAGGTGAAGTACAGCAAAATTCTTAGTTAATTTATAGTTCTTTCTTTGCAAGTCTGTTCTGGTAAATACACTACTCCATTGTATACAAATCTTTAGTTTTTCATATCTGCAATTGCCTGCATCAATCCCACTCTCCATGTCCTCTTGAAAAATTTTACCAGTGTAAGTGAGGGTGACTGCAAAACACTCTTGTTTGAAGGTGAAAAATGAAAGACTTTGTATTAAGAGTCTTCCTCATTTCTATCAACTTGATGCAGCCTTTTAGAATTAATTTCTAAAGTTTTAAAAGATGAGGGGAAAAAAAGAAGGGAAAGAGGTTTCATTTCATTGTGCATTTAAGTGCAATCTTTAAACCCTTTTGCATTATTTTATCACATCAGACTTGTCAAGTCACACTCATTTGAATGAGTGAGATTTGAAAACTTCTGAGTGTTATATTACATTTTCCATTGATATATGTTGTGAATCTTTATGACTGCATGAAAATGAAGCCAAAAGCAAAAGGAGACAGCTCACTTCAAATGAGTGAGACTGGATAGGTCTGTCATATGTTATTTCAGGTGCTCAAAGGATAGCAATTCTAAGCAGAGATGGGTGATGGGGTTGACAGGTTTGCATGGATTTAGATAAAGAAGTAAATCTTAATCACAGAGACAGAAACAAAAGGCAATGATTCCAACAGTAGAGTCATATCCTTTGAAAACTAAATTTAGCCTCATCCCATACTCAAAAGAGTTGAAATGCCAGAGCTGAGGGCCCTCCTGGAGGTGCCCGTACACTCCTGCAATGACAGAACTCTTTGGAGGAGAAAGCTGGCTTCACTTGCTCTGCAGGTCGTTCTTTTTGGCTGGAAGGAGGAACAGTGACCGCATAGCAACCTCTTCCCCAGTGCATTAAGTGCTGTCACAGATTTTTATAAAGAGAAAATGTCAGTGTGGCAGAGACACTATGCACATCTTGCTTGCACATTTGTTCAAAAGCCAGACACAAATTGGACCCTGTTACTAATTTTCAAGAATACTTTTCCTCTGATTATGCATGCAAAAATTTACTTTATATTCCTGTATCTTGATTTTAAAGTCGTCAAACAGTCTTCTACAAGTTTCTCAGAGGCTTTTCAATGGAGACTTGATTTTCTGGGCAACTGAGGAGAGGAAATTTGGTACAAGACACCCTTCAGATCCGCACTGTGTAAAGGAAGTGCCTGCAAGTTGATTTTGTTCTAGCAGAGGGAAAAATACTGCAAAGTGCGTGGGGTATTAAGCAATGTACAGTTCTAGCAAAAAAGCTAATATGAAGGATGCCAAAAGGAAGCTCTTGCATTTAATGGGTTTGCTCTCACAGTGAGAGCTCACAGCCTAAGTGCCAGCTGCGCTCAAGGGACGCCAGGACGAGCTCCCAAATTATCCCTCCAGGATCGTCCAGCCGCTGCACTGCCATGCCGGCAGCAGAGGGAGATGTGGGCATGCCTTTCAGTACAGACTTGTCTCGGCTGAGATTTGTACTTCATTAGTTCAATGTTTGAAATCAAACCAGCGTTTAAACTGCACTGCTATCAATACGCAAGAGTAGACATGCAATGTGGCGAATTTCCACTAAACTTGCTACACAACCACAAATTTTGAGTACTTTTCTGGGATGTTATTGAATAGTCAGTACAACAGAGATACTCCTACAGCAAAATATTCTCAGAAGAGAGTTAAACGAGGCATTTCTTCAGCTTTTCTGAGACTGAAAACAAAATGTGTCAATTCTTAGGAAGACAAATTTGCAGGAATCAAACAAAACGTGGGTTGGGTTTTTTTGGATATGTGACCCATTGTAAACATTTTAAAGGAAAAGAGGCATAGGTATAAGCGTTTTTGAGTAATATTAGTATACAGTGGCTAAACATACAAGCATACTTTGATGCCATGGTTGTGGTGAGATCAAATTTGATCAGTTTTATCTTGGAAAGCAACAATAATAAGAAGAATAATAAAAATAATCTTTATTCAGTTCAACGTAACCAGAGGGCCACAGAAAGTATATCAGATTCATGCCAGACAAGAATTTTCTCTTTGAGTCCAGATTTCATTCAGGGAGAATGAAATATTCTGAAACGGTCTCATTTAATTTTCTGTTTGGAAAGAATATCTGTTAACTTGGGGTGTTGGAACTAGAGCAAGCAATAACTCTTGTATTTCTTTCAAGAGTCAAGTGGATGTTAGATTTGTTTTTAGACACCAGGTAGAAGGAAAAATACAGAATTGATTCTGTTCTGGCAGGGAGTTCTCCACTGAATTGATAGTGAAGATAAGTGTGAGAAGGGTAAGGTTCTTCTCTGCTGCTCCAAAGGAGGAGAAATGCCTTGTGTTGATAGCTCTGTTTTCCCAGTCACTCTGTAGATTTGCTTACCACTCTGTTAAACTCAATTACTGTAAAACATGGACAAAAATAGGGAAGAAAGAAATTTGATGGTTTTGTCTGGAAATTGTTTTGCTTGTAGAGTTGAAACTGATTTTGAAGGCACATTCCTTAATTTTTGGGTTGACCTTATTGACCACTTTTAGCTTCTTTGATTTCCTTTAAGTATAATTTTTTTTTTCAGAGGAAAAGGATAGAATTACCTAAAGATACTTTCGGAGGTATCACTGTGCACTGATGGATGTAGAACATGTTATTGAACTCCCAGCTCCTTGCAGCAATAGTACTTCAAGCCAAATAAATTCTAACCAAGATTATAAATAAATTATAACCTTACAATTTAGGCACCTACAAATAAGTACAAAGCTGGCTTCATTCAAATTATGCCTGCTTCTTCAAGTGTGTGGGACAGGCAGCACAGTGTTGTTACACAGCCCAGGCTCCCTTGAAAGGTGATACTCACACCATGGAGGGCAGCTGTTGCTGCCAGAGTGTCAGTGAGTGCTACAGGCAAAGATCTAGCAAAAGTATAAGCATAGCTGGAATGGCAAAATCCCCTCCCTCCATCCCCTGTCCCACGCTGTGCTAATAGTTGTTCTGCAAAAATGGTGTTTGCATGAACTTTTGAAGCACAAGAGCTGTGTTTTTTTCCATATTCTGGTATTTCACTGATAATTATAGTTGATCTCATTTTTTTTCCCATTTTGTCAATGCAAAACCTCAGCAGCTCATCCAAAATCCACAGTTTCTCCAGACTTGATTGTGATGCAGGTAAAAGCTATGGTAGGACCCGAATGTCTACCAGGAAAAAGAAATAAAAATTTATACTCTGCCATACTATGAAGTTCAGTGGCAGCCTCTGACACACAGGTGTATGGGAGAAAATGAGAAGTGACACATAAACTAATGTCTAAGAGAAATGTGAGGGATAAGGGATACAGCCTGAAGATTTAAAAAAAAATATCTAAAATGTAGAAGCGCTGAGACAAAAAAAATCAGTGTTGCAATGAGAAAATTCTCTGCATTTCCTGGGTCAAGTTTTTATGTGGAAAATTGTATTCAGAAGACATTGGGGTAAACTTAGCATTTCATATAGCATTAGTTTTAATGATAGCTTTTTATTTTTTCTCTTTTGAATAATAATATAAAGTCAAATTTAAATTGTAAACAGCATCCAGATACTACTAGTTTCCTGGCTCAAATTCTTCAGCACATATGGCAGAAGCATAAGCTTGTGCCAGTCTGCCTACTTTGGGTAATTTTGCATGCAAATAGTTTAGTCCCTAAACTGAGGTGTTAGAATGTGTTTAGAACACTTGAAAATATTTGCATTGCAAAGGAAGAGCTAATCTCCTGAGAAAAATCAAATTGATATTTTATGTTAAGGGACTGCTTTGGACATTTTGGGGCATTGTTATATGGGGCATTGTTATATGTTATGTTTACAGTACAGCTAGAATTTTTAACTGACCTTCAAGAGGGAAGGACCCACTACTGCTTTGCCAAATTTGAAAGCTACTGGAACAGTCTGTACTTGTCATTCACCACAATGCCCCTTTTCCACTCCTGAATCTTTTCTCTAACAATTTCATCACTTTGATAAATCTATTACCCATAAACAGGTTTAGAAGTGATTGCAATGTTTAATAAATATGCAAGTGGCTGGAAAAAAGAAGAAATTCTTATTACTGGCATGAATAATTAGCACACCTGAGCCTGTTCTAACTTATGGAAATGTCTATTTCATACTGGTCATGTTTAGAGGCTCAACTGGTCTATTCATGGCCTTGCTTCCCATCCAAAGCAATGGAATACATTCCCATACCGATAAGCTGATATTCAGATATATATTCCAACTGTCATTTGACACAGAAACACACATGCCTTTTTGTTACTTAAATTTATCTCTGACAATACTCATCTTTGAAACAGGATATGGCCGGTGAGTGTAGCATCTAATACAGTGCTGGTTCATCTACTTAGCCTATGGTCTTTGCAGCCTGTCTCTGGCTGTCATGACACAGGACCAGCATGACTCAGTTCAGTGCAATTTGTTAAATTCAGCTCGTACTAGCTGGACTCTGTGGCAATGGTGATGCTGGTGTCAGCGGTGACAATGCTTCCTCTGAAATCAGTCTCTCAGGACACTGGAAACAGGCCTGGATTCCCGAATATTTTGAGTTCCACCACATGCATGCTATTTGTCAAGATGGCATTTAAAAGGTGCTCTTTCTGAAAGTATAGTTGTAAGTTCAGCCACACATTTCTATAGCTTCAGCACAATGTGTACATGAATACATTTTCATGAATATATTTTCATATGGTTTTGTGGGGGAGTTAAGCTTTTGACTATAGTTTTTTTAACTACAGTTTATGTAATTACATTACTAGTGTGTAATGCTATTGCATTTAGAGAAAAGCTGCTGAAGTTACAAGTAGGCATTTTTTTTCCTTCTTTCTTTCAGTCTGAGCACAGATTTTATTGCCATGTTTGCTGATCCACATACAAATACAGCTGTCTCTGCTGCAGGAAAAGCTCTTCTGGGGCCTAATTGTGTACTGGCTCACACAGCTGTCATAAACACTCAAGAAGAAAGGAGTAAGCGCCTTGGGAAATTCCTGAAGAAGTAGCCCTTGATATGCCTGATAGCCTGGGACAGAGCAGGTGGGTGAGGGATGGTGCAGGAGTCAGTGTAGCAAGGTGGAGGACTTCAGGGTCTCTTGCAATGGATCTATAAGCAGCAGAATTCGTTTGTGGTAATCAAAGCTGTCCTGTGTATTTTATTTTTTTTCTGATGACGTATTGACCAGGCAACTGATTAGTAAAGTCTTAATAATTTTAAAATGGCTATTGTAAATATCTGTTGAATTCCAGGTGAAGTACTTTTTCGTTAGATCCCATAAAGGCCTGTTGACTTTCAATATGTGTGAAAATAATTTAATCTGAACTTTAAAGTTGTGTAGATGCACTCTGTACCATAAATGGAGCCTTTATTCAATATGAATTAGCAATTATGCTGTCTATTTTTAGTGTTTGCTTAATGTTGTAATGGCTGCTAAAACAATTTTTAGACTTTTTAAAATTCAGAGATTTCTGTTATCTTTATAAGGAAGTTTTCTTGTTCTGCATCATTCACAATCCAAACGAAGTCACTATTCATAGCTATATAGTTACCATGTAATTCTTCAAAATCCGTTAAATTACTCTATTAAATACTGCAGGTACAAAACTAATATCAAGTTGCAATTTATTGGTCATTAAACCTTCAAATTCTATATTTGAAGTCTTCTAGATTTTTGATATTTGACCTGCCAAAAGGAAAACCTTACATCCAAATCTCAAATATTGTTATTTATGACATACAAACTTTTTCCTCCCAAGTTTGTCATTGAATAATGCTTAGATCTTTGTTTTGATACCATTTCTGAGAAGGCGCCGGGCTTGCTAAATGCTGGTGAGGCAGGCAGTTTGGAGGGAAAACTCTCTAGTAAGTATCTGTCACTCTTTGTCTGTGCATTCTTAAGGCTTCAGAGCACTTCTTATGAATAGGGGCATGCTTAGAGGCCTTTTGCCATGTATTTGTGTACTAATGTGAATTACTTGGCAAGAACCCTGTAATGCCTTGACAATATCTCTTCTGTCGCTATTTCATCCTCAGAGCTCTTCTTGCAGGTGCTCTAGTACTAGTGAAGTAGCTGCTGTCTCACTTTATTAGTTTTCATGCTCATTTCTTTTAATGTATTTCTATTTGTTGGTGAGTTTGGGGTGTTGGTGAGTTGGTTTTAAATATGCCACATGCTGGTATGGTAGAAGAAGAAGCCACAGGGCAACTTAAGGGCTTCTTGTCTTCAGGAAGGTTTTGGAGCTGTCCTCGATTTCTAGACATCAACAGAGGAATTCATTACCAGTGATTCCATTCAAAGTGTTGATAATCTTTTTTGTGATTTCCATGTCAGAGTAAAAAAACTGAATTCTGCATCAACCAGCAAGCATCCCCTTGTCAATACTAGTAGCACAGTTAACTGTAGCTACTTTATAGCTCTATTAAGCTATCAGTAAGTCTCTGAATAATATCAAGAAAGAGCCACCAGAAATAAAATAATAGTGACAGCAATGAAAGCAGTTCAGTCTTAGATCTATGTGTCAGGCTGACTGCAGACTCAGGCCCCTGCTCTACTCAAGTTTCATTTATTGTCCTTTCAGCCATAAGGCAAGTATTTAATATTTTTGATGAAAACAGATTCTCAAGTACAATTGTTCCAAAAGTTTAAAAAAGCTCAATTTGAGCAACTGTGTAATGATATTACTGGTCTTGTAGGAACGTACATGTTAGCATAGATACTTCCATAAGAACATTACCTCATCACTAGTATATTCAGTCCCACACTAACAATACCTGTCTGTACAGCAAGATGCCAAACCAAATAAAGAGACAGTTTGATGAGAAGCAGCAGTTGTTGGTTTTTGAGCACTCTTTGATTTGCAGGGGACCAGCTGAACTAAATCTGAACTGAACCAAATAATGTGCACTTTGGTGCACATCATCAGCTGTGCTATTTGTTCTTCCATTATGTTGAATCAAGGGAAACACAGACAAACAGTCTCAGTATAGATCTGGGATCTCTTCCTTGGCTCACATTATCCTTTTCTGGTTGTAACTTAACTTCCCAGTCATATCCCTTCTATGAAATGACCTACAACCTATTTGGAAGCAGATTGCGAGACCAGCTTACTTACATTTTTAAAACACTTAGAAGATCAAAATCCATCAATAACAGCAAAATAGTCCCAGGCATCTCTGAGGGAAAGCAAAAGGTTCTGATCCAAGCCCCATGCTGCAGCTGATCTGCTCTGATTTTACACCCCAGCCCTTTATTTGGCTTTAGTTCTTCCTGTTGTCAGAAGCAAACCTCCAGAGGTGTACAGCCAGCTGGAACAGCCCACCTGGGAAACAGAAGAAGCAATGGAGCCAGCTAAATTTTTACCTTTAATATTTGCTTGTGTACAGTCACATACAGGTTTTACAAAGCCTTTCTGCTTTGAAATATATTATAATCCACCAGAAGGTCACAGGAGAATAAATAAGGTAATGTTAAAAATGAAGGTAAAAAGAAGTAGTAGTTGTGAAAGGTAAGTATGAGAAGGGTGGAAGAGCGAAGAAAGACCATGTGATATCGAGTGCAAGCACCTGCTTCTCTCTGCATGACACTCCCTAGTCCCAGTTATTGCTGCCTCTTTTACAAAATTAAAATGAGGTAGATAGATAGCTTCATGAAGCAGCAGGCAATGTGAAGTCTCCATTTTAGTAAGTCACACTTTAGTCCATTGTGCCTACACATTTCTCATTTTAAATAAGCAATACCACATGGGATTGTAATAATTCCCGTTCTTAAGTAATGCGCTGCTGCTTTTGAGAAAGTGCTGTCTGAAAGACCAGCATCCTCTGAGCATCCAGGCCAGTGAAAAACATGGCTTGCTGCCTTCCACAGTGTTTTGCAGTACTTTATCTGTACCAAGACTGCCGTAATTCACAACTGCCTGGTGTGGGACTCTGTTTCAACAGATAGGCAGTCACAGGTACTGTATGTGCTCCAACAGGAACTTATGAAAAACATAGAATAATGAAGAGTATCTGACTTATTATATTTGGGAAACTCCTGTCTGTTAGCACATCATTTCTTTTGAAAAACACTGAAATGAGGCTTCTGCTTCCGGAGAGAATGTTAGCACATTGATCGTTCCATTAGATATGTAAATGAAACAATAACTGAAGAATAAATATTTTCTAAAATCCACCAATAAAATCTTCAAATATATATGTTACCGGAAGGAAATGACTCGTGAACAATTTGGTGGCTACACTATATCTTCATGGATAACATGAAAGGGGGGAAAACATGGAGGGGGGAAAAAAATAAAAAAAGAAAGAGAAAAAGAACATCACTGCCAACTGTAAAACTTTCATCTCTCTCTGATCCTCCAAATCTTTCCTTTACTCCTTCTTCCATAAAATCTATGGTAAGAAAAAAAGGAAAAAAAATAAAAAGAAAAAAGAAAAAAAAATGCAGCATGTTTCCTCTAGTGCAGAGGATGGGAAAATAGCTGCCTTCACAGTTGATGGCACCGTTAGATCCCTGTACTTGCTTGACTAACCCAAAAACACATGAGCCCCTGGAAGGCACAACACACAGATCTACAAGAAAAATGACCGGCTCTCCTGGTACTGCAGCATTCTGTCTCCTCAACAGCAGACACAATAGGTGTGTGAAAACAGGCTTTCTGAATCACTCTTCCTCTGTGTTAGGGAAAAACACCAAAGTAATACATTTGCTGGTAGGTAAGTGCATAGCTATTCTTTTCAAAGAGAGAAGTTAATTTAAGAAGCAAATTTAGAGTTGAAGCTTTTTGTTTCCATGAAGTAATCATTCACAACTTCAGTAAGTATATTTTGTGTGTTGAAAGCCCTGAATGAATATTTTTATTTAACTATTATTGTTGTGATTATGAGGTATTGATGTCAATCTTGCAGCATTTCAACTTTTCAACTGGACTGCGCATCTCTATTCCCATTGAAGAGACCACATACTTGAGACTGCATTCCTGATGAGATGAGATATTTCTAAGAAAGCAATATACTTAAACAGAAAGTGATTGCAAGTTACAAAGCAATGTGTTGAACAGAAGCCTAAAACTGAGGTTTTCATTCATATTACAATGTTCTGCAGCCAAGACTTTGGTGGATTGGACCCTAAATTGTTTTAGTATAGCTTAAATACTCACTAATTTAACACCATTTAAATTGGCAATAAAACCACCCCCCAGCTGTGTTGAGCTGTCATCCTGTTTATGCAAAATAGCTTCAAATCTTAATACAAACTATGCTAAGTAATGCCACTGGGATGAAATTGATAGTGAATGTGCACAGCTTAATTTTTTTAAAATATACTATGAGGCAGTCTAGCCAAGTTTTTTTAAATTACTAGTACTACTTTAAGTACTACTTTTTTCACATAGTTATTTCCATTGTATAAACATTAGAGGGGAAAGTGTTATTCCTGCAACAACTTTGAAGCAAGGTGTCTTTGTGGTTAACCATTTCAAATTCATTCTGTGCTCTGCCAAGATTTAAACAGTGCTTCTTTACCACCTTGTAGTTATGTACCTTCCTTTGCAATTTGCCAAAGGAGTGTGTTCTTATGTAATTGCTTTCTTTACAGTCTGACTTGCAGGTTAACCACAATCACCTCATGGTAAGGACGGAGGTGGCATTTAGTGGATAAAGAGGGGAAGTACAAGAACTCCTATCCCTATCTCTGACAATCAGCTGCTGAAGCATTTAATGGAAATTCTGACATCTAAGTCAATATATATCTGTGAACCTTAATAATGAAACACACCTTGAGTTTTCAAAGTGGCTGGAAATATTCCAGAGGAAAGGTAAATACTCTTAAAGGAAACAATCCACACTTGGCTGTGTACTGCAATGTGAGTTTTAGGTTCCTTGCTTATTCAAATGTTTTACTGACCCATTTTGCATAAAGGAACAGAGATTTTGATGCTCTATCAAGCCAAAAAGCATCTCTTCAACATCTCTGGCTAACACATGATTATTCTACATTTTCTAGAGTCTGGGCTCTATGGTACCTGCAGTCACTACTGGGAGCTGAAAAATGCACTACATTGTTATGTTCTACACCTAGAGGCAGTAGTACCATTTTTGCCAAGATCTTCATAAAAGAAGGGAATCAATGTCTGCAATGACTCAAAAACTAATTACAGGCATGACCAGGACTTCCCCTCTTCTGCCATAGCACATTTATAGATGCTTGATATTCAGAAAGAATCACAGAATCATAGAAGGTCGTGAGCTGGATGGGATACACAAGGATCATCAAAGTCCAGCTCCTGGCCTTACACAGGACAGGCCCAAGAGTCACACCATGTGGACACACATGGCCAGCAGTGTCCAAACACTTCCTGAACTCTGTCAGGCTGATGCTGTGACTACTGCTCAGGGGAGCTGTTTCAGTGCCCAACCACCCTCTGGGTGAAGAACCTTTTCCTAATACCCAATTTAAACCTCCCCTGACACAGCCTCATGTCATTTCTTTGAGTCCTGTCCATGGAACACAAGAAGTTCTAGAGCCCTGTGAATTCTCAAATACAGAGAGACCAGAGCAGTGGGTGAAGAGAGAAAAATAACTATTTTTTACTATTGCATCTCAAATGCTTTCCTTCTATGTTTTCCTATCTGTCTTCCTCTTCTTTTCTCTAGTTGGGTAGTCACACCTTGACCTTTCCCTAAGCTGAAGTCAGGTGCAAGTTTCAATTTATAGGTAGCAACAATTTTCTTAATTCCTAACCAGAAAAATAGTTTTAGGGTTTGTTTGTTTGTTTTTGTTTGTTTGTTTGGTTTTGTTTTGTTTTTGTTTTTCTTTAAGGTATGTGGAAATCTGTCTGTGAGTCCAAGGGCAATAAATTACAGAAGATTCCCAAAATTCCTGCAGTTTTGAGTAACACCACAAGCATGGACAAGGAGATCAAATTCAGAAATTTAAATAGCTGTAGGAATTGTGACAACCAAGGTTACAAAATCACTACAATACCTTTAGGACCATAGGCAGAATACCTACTTTGAATACATTATCAAAAGATGTTTATTCAACTAATTTTTAAAATGCAGTATATTTTAGAACATTTATATATACCCTATTTTGTTCATTTCTTCATATTTAAGAAAGCTTTTACTGATAATCCAAGCTAATTTTCAACCCACTCTTTTTCAACTCACCCTCCTCTATTCCCTCCCTATCGTTAGCCACAGAAAGAAACTGATGACAGCCTTTTTTTGTGAAAACATTTATATACTAAAATACTGTCACTGTGTATCAGTTTCTCCTCAGGTTTCCAAACTGTACTAAATAAACTTTTTCAACTCTTTTCCTTGCCTTTCATTCAAATCATCTTTCTATGGACAATGACCATATCTACCTTTTTCTGTTCACAAATTCTAGCTTCACATAACCACAACATATATTAACTTCACTATGCTTATTTTGTACCAAAATTACATACTGGAATCGAAAAAGACAAGTTTCTTCAGCATGACCTCTGATAATAACAAATACAGCCAAAATACCATTTGGTTTGTTTTTTCTTTTGGTATCAGCATGAGCAGCCCAGCATTCAGATTGAAAACAAGACACATAGACATGTAAGGGATTTTAAATTATTTGCCTGAGAATTTCATATGGCAACAACAGAACAAATTTAATCCTAAATTTAGAATGGACCTAAATTTATAAGGTAAAATATTGGTTATTGGAGAAAATGTAGATACCTGCAGCAGCAGAATTTTAGTAAAATAATACCTGGACACCAGTACTTTAAAAGGAATATCAAACCCCATTTCCTAGAGGCAAGAAATAATTTTGAAAATGTTGCTCCAGAAAAGAGAGGGTTGAATAAGATTCAGCTACCAATTTTCTCCTTCCAAGCATGCTTTATGTTTGTTTATCCAAATGCTAGGATGATTCTTTGTCACAAGTCTGTCACAATCAGAATGACCACGTTATAACTTACAAGATGTATTAACACTTCACAATAACTGCAGTGAAAGTGTTCAGCCAAAGGCTGTCATAACTGAGCCATGTTTGTGCTCCAGTTCCTCTTGCCAAGTGTGGATGACCTAATCTGCCTTTGCTTAGTTTAGCTTCCCATTTCAGACTTCCCAGAATTTATGCAGGAGAAAAGTTCCTAATAAGAGACTGCACTTATGTGCTGTCATGAAGTCTTATAAAAACATGATTTTTGAAAAGGGCAAATGTGTTATTTTGTTGTAGTCCACAGATGTGGATGCATTTGTGGTGCTATGCCCCCTACTCAAAATGTACTTCTATAGTGTTTGTCATGACCAAATACATAATATTTTTGCAGTGCCTGAAGTGTCAGCTCAGTGACATGACTGAACAATCATAGGTCAAATGACCGTGGATGCACATAGCCTGTATTGAATATGCAATGGAAATATACAATGAAGTTTATCCTCTAGATTTCTTCTGTATGGAGTATTCAGACCCTTTTTTCAGAGGAAATTCTCCTAATTTCTAGCTATGTTTTCCTTTTGTAGTCACTCCCAATTCAAACTGACATATCCAAGAAATTACTTCATTTAAAGGATGGAGTGTTTCTGCAGAGATCCTGAAAAGATGGATCATGCTTCTTGCATTCTTCTTCCCATTAGGCCACTTTGTTTGTGATAAAGAAAAACTTAGTACAACTTGGTACAACGCAATCACAACATTGCTATTCAAGTGGTGTGCCATTTTAGAACTGCTATTTTAAAAGTATTTAATACTAAGCAACAATAAATCTTTACTGGCACAGAAGCAAGTTGTGCAACAACGAGACAGTAAGTTTACTTCTTCACACCCACACCCTGTTAAGGGGAAATTACTTCAGTACTTGTCTTATATTCTCTACATTTAATGTTGTTTACATTGGAACACTTTCTGACTGATTTCTTAAACTACTGAATTTGCATATAGAAGACCAAAAATTACTCTTTTGCTGAATAAAGTTCAATTTATAGTGACTTGTTTGCAGTTATAAACAGAGGTTGATACAACTGATACAGATTTATCTCCTGCCAAATTCATGCCTCTGAGATATTCTACACAGATAACACAAAGTACTGATGAAGTTACTTTCTTAACTGTTCTTGTCTTTCTGCCTGCAGTAGACACATGTGCCTTGGAAGATGGTAGAAATGTAATATATTCTGTTTCAGATGAACACATATGTATTAATAGGATAAATAATTCTTGGTCTAATACTTCTTGACAAACCCTGCACTTTAGAAGTGTGAAATTAAGTACTTTCTCTAAAAGCCACTATTTTTTTAATGCCAGTTTGTGAGCACAATACAACCATAGTATTTGTGGATATGTCTGCCACAAAAAACCCCCAACTTTTGTAAAATTTCAAGAGAGGATTAGAAATGTCATTTATGTAAAGAAGCTTTCATCATTTAGATACCTACCACAACACAAGCACATATGTTAAAGACCAGTATGAATCTTTATAAAACATAGTAAAGCTGAAAAACCACCACTCTAAGAATTAAAATGGTATCATTTGTTTTACACCACTCTGTCTAGAAAGTGTAAAAAAGATTTTTGAAAATTCTCCCTTCATACACTATGGATGAAATGATGGTTTTATACCTCAGTGAATGAACAATCCACTGTACAGAACTTCTTTTTCTAGTGTTGAGATTTTAGTTTCATTTTTTAAATCCATTCTGTCTCAATACAATAATCACTACTGAATCAGCAAATGCTACTCAATGGAGAATGGTGACTCTTGGGAAATTATATAGCTCCTCACTTTTTTGCAAAACAAGAATTTATCATTCACTGGAAGGAAACTGAGTCTGTAATTTTCTCATAATTGCTTTTATTAAATGGGCAGATGGAGTTTAAATTTCGTTGAAAAAGCTACTGTAAATTCTTTTTTACCCAAATGTAGGATGAAGAAAAATGTGGTTGTGGGATACCCATCTTTTGGTATTAGATGCAAATTGATTTACATGCCATGGAGCAGGATGAATGAAGGGGAATGTTCTTCCTTCCTTCCTCAATTAAGAATTCAAATTTCCATCTCTTTGCATGTGGTCAGTAGGTCTCCCCTTCCACTCAGCCTTCATCAGACCACACCTTTATTTCTATAAACGGGTCTGGAGTGCTTGGTGCGTTTTAGAGCA
Source organism: Bombycilla garrulus (assembly GCA_013400315.1). Classification (NCBI taxonomy): domain Eukaryota; kingdom Metazoa; phylum Chordata; class Aves; order Passeriformes; family Bombycillidae; genus Bombycilla; species Bombycilla garrulus. The sequence continues at coordinate 29,855 of VXBU01011477.1, read as the reverse complement.
GATCCAGAAAAGGGCATGAAAATGGTCAGAGGGCTGAAACAGCTCTAACAGGGAGACAGGCTGAGAGAGTTGGGGTTGTTCAGCCAGGGGAATGGAAGACTTTGGGGAGACCACTGTAGCCAGTAGCTAAAGGGGGCTTATAAAAAAGATGGAAGACAACTTCTTACATGGGGTGATAGTGATAGGACAAGAAGAAACAGTTTGAAATTAAAGAGAAATTCAGATTAGATATCAGAAAGGATTTTTTCATTCAGAGCATAGTGAGGCAACGGAACTGATCATCTAGAGAAGTAGTGCATGTCCCATGCTTGGAAGTACTCCTAGCCAAGTTGGATGGAGCTCTTAGGAACCTGATCTGATGGGTGGCCTGACTCACATCAGGAAGGGTTGGAACTAGATGATCTTTAAGGCCCCTTCCAACTCAACCCATTCTATTATTCTGTGATTGCTTAATATGTGTACTCCACTCTTATAAAGAACATGAAACAGATATTGGACTCACTGTAAACATAAAAAATATGATCTCTACCCTGGAAAGCATTGCTTACTTCTCTGAATACTTTGGTTCTACTGAAGAGCCAGAGTATTTAAGAGAGTTACAAAAGGCACAAAATGCTCTAAAGAGGATAAATTGAAAAGAAGTGTATTTTTCCCACTGCACCGTGATGTCTAAATTCAAGTCAAGATCTAGGAAGGGGGGTTTTGTCTTGGAAGTCAATGATTCCCTCAAGACTAATTTATTACAGTAATGCTCTGTGCTATAGAGAAGCTGATGTCATACTGTTGAACACTAGAATCATCAGGGCAGTACACTCTGGCTTATACATTTAAGTTGGTTATAGCTCTTAAAATTTCATTAATTCAGACATTTAAGTTGGTTATAGCTCTTAAAATTTCATTAATTCAGCAATAAAAATAGTAATGATAATAATAATAATGACAATAACAATAAATCTAGACAACTTGCATTTCAGAGGAAAAATAACAGTAAGGTGTAGGGTGAATTCACCATTCACACAATAATTTTTATGATGTCATAAATTCATCCACAGTCATCTGCAATGGCAACAAACTTAATATTCAGTAGGGACTGATCCAGCAAACTTCAAATGAGAATAATTTTTAGAAAGAGCAATACATATTTTCTATTTTTCAATAGACCTCTCTATCCTTTGTAGGGACCTGAGAAACATAAATTAATGTCTGTGGCAATAAATCTACTGATAAAGCATAATCTGAGTAACAGTCCAACTATTCTCCTGTGTCTTATAAAAAAGCCAAAACTTCTTTCCTACACATCTGTGAATTTGCATGTATGACACTATGGCAAGATGAAGGTGAGATCAATAGCTAGATGCTTTTTGCAGCTGTGTTAGAGATAACTGATTCTGTCATGTAATGAAGCTTCCTCAAGTATGTGCCTCTACTATGAATAATACCACATACTTTCTGAGACAGAGAGAGAAAAGATGAGACCATGCAGTATTCTATTAAAGTTTTGAAATTTGCATAATTCTAAGAAGAGTATAGGAGCCTTAAGCTAAATACAAACCATAAGTACTGTAAATTCAGTCCTGATGTAGATAAACCTAAAGCTGCTTCTGTTAAGGTTGACTTACAAGACTAAAACCAGTTTTTGTAGAAGTTTCCAAAGGAGCTTTATAAGTCTTCCATCTCTCTGAAGTACTTCACAAATTATGTCTTGAAAAAAAATGTTAAACTTTAAAATAGGCAGTAATTATCTCGTCTTGTTGTCACTGAGTACAGTCCTAAGGTGGATATTTAAGCAATCATGCTGATTTCATTTTTTTTTCTCCATTTCATTTCTGACAACCCACCCTCCATTTTCCAGTTGTTTCCAAATTTTTCTAGTTTGAGAGAGGTGTGGAGGACAGCATGCAGATTTCATTGCTGTCATCTTGAGATAATCTCCATTATTACAATGAACACTGTATCTTTCCAAGCTTGGCAGTTTTAAATGTATCAAAATGAAAAAAAAGTAAACCAAAACCTAATTAAAAACATCCAGGTGGCAGATACAGCAGCTTCATCCCCTGAAGGTTATGAATGGAATTCACTATATTGCATTCAGTGAAAACAAGAAACAGAAGATAAAGAGGAAAACCAGAGCGTGAAATACTACAACACATGGCACCATCACAGGCATGACAGAATATTTTCCAGTATTTCCAATGCTTAGGGAAGAGCTGCACTCATACCTGTCATACAGCCACCATTCCCTGAGCTAGGCTAACAGAGATCAGCAAAGATCATATCTTCACAGGAAACATGTGCCTCCCTTCTGCAACTTCTATACTTTCCTCTGCTGACTCTTTTGACACACATTTGTCCATGCAGGTCATTCATATCCCTGTATTTATGGTAAAGGCCTTCAGAGTGGAAATGATAAGATATGATTTTCTCAAATATATCACCAAACGTAATCACACAGTAAAATAACAGCTATCCATACTGCTCATCTTGTTCTTCTTAAGACAGATTGTCTTTGAATTCTTTGATCAAAATTGAGCATCAGAGACTATTGTAGAAAGGCTGCACATTCAGTTCACCTTTCTCACATAGTATTTAATGCACTTGTATTTTAAATTACTTAGTAGTTTAATGGGAAGAATTAAAATGTTCCAAGAGGTAGATTCCAAGATTAATTTCTACCAGCTTTTCAAAGTCATGCACTTTTCTGCACTGATTTATAGAAATTTATGCTGGATGAATCTCATCTAAGTTTGGTTGTCACCTCATAATGCATTTCACAATTTCAATTTCAGAATTTCATTGGGAAAAAAAAATCAAGCATTTATTTAAGATGCGAGTGAATAAAAAAATAGTAGCGAACAGAAATGACATTTGAAAACCATCTTAATCTAGTAATTTTTATTCTCTCCCACATCTCTATTCCTTCTTCCCTACGCTTTCTATTACAAGTCACTTTACCTACTCCCTCTTCCTCTATTAATAAATTAGATGAGATGTACAGGCAAGCCTTGGCTTCCATGTTAATCAAATTCTGACCTTGTTCAGGTATTAATTCTCCTGTGACTATGGGTTAGGATTTACTAACAAATAAAATTAGTTTGTCACATTCTATGTTTGAGGTGTACAAATTCTGGCTACAGAAATGTTAAAGATCCTTGGGCCTCTATTTTCCCCTCTCCCAGTGGCCTTTCATGATGGCAGGCCAGATCTTCCTTTCAGGTGGCTTCTCTGTGGGGTGCAGAGGACAGGCCATTATTCAATACTCCAGCTTTGGAATGAGCATTACCCAAAGGTGTTGTAACACCTGGATTCTCTGATGACACATGAGGTTTATCTGAGAGCTTCCAGTGCAGGAAATCTCTCCCTTTATTTGCGTGTCTAAGTGAATTTGCAAGTGCCCTATAGAAGGGAAGAAACTGCAGATATTAAAATTTCTCTGTAGAAATACAGACTTCAGGAGTCAAATTACACCAGTTCTGAATTCCATGTGTAATTTTTGAAATTCACTTTCAAACTAGGAAGTTTGAAAATGTATAGATCAAAATTAGTACAATCCTGCTCACCAGTTAAGTCAGTCATAATTTCAGAAAATATGATGTGGGGAGGACATTGCCAGATGATCTCTGTACAGTCAGTGCTGTTATTCTCTGACTGGATGCAGATTCAGAGTAGAGAACATTGGGAGGAGAGATGGGTTATCCCAAGGTAAACTGAAAATTCAAACCACCTCAACCAAAATATCCTCGGTCACAGTCTTGCATTGCAATAATCCACTTGGATTTCACCCACATGGAGTTCAACCAAAATAAGCACTTCCATGAGCTGCAGAAGATAAAGGCCACGGGCCTGTCAGCTTCCTCCCAGAGAGGACTGCTCAGGTCTCTTCCCTATCTGCAGCCAGCAGCCAGCCGAGGGTGGCAGGGTCGCTGGCAAACACCAGTTGCAAACAGGCACTGTGCCCATCCTGCTGCTGTCTGTCTGCTCATTCCACCCCTTGGCAGAAGAAAGGGCCTAAAAGGCTTCCAGTGCAATCAACAGCAAGAATCCTATGAATCCATTGGGTGCAGCCTCAAACGGAAAGCAGATCTTCTGTGCTCAACATTTACAGGGTACAGAGTTACAGAGGAGTCTGTGAAAACAGTACATAGTGGGGGATATGCTGAAATAAAACGCAAGTGGATTTGGATTGCTTTGGGTGGGAGTAGTTTATTTAAACATAATTTTATTTTTCTATTTGCTAAGGTAGGTGATGGCATGCCAAATCCAGGGAAGAATGTGGATTTTCTTTACAGATCCTTAAAATTAAAACAATTTGCATTAATGCAGTGGTTAGATTTCATGAGTTTTTACTGGTATTTTTCCTGGTCAAGCTGGATTTGTATTTTGTAGTAGGTTTTTTGGGAGAAAAAAACTCAAGCAGGCTGGCTAGGCATGCATCCCCAAATATCTTTAATCTGTGTATAACAATGCTTAAATCACCATGGTATTTACAATAAATATTAAATTATTTACTTTTTAAAAACCCTTTAATTGTCACAGATTATTAACAACGCTGTTGTCAAGGTGCCGATTATGAGTTCACCAGCATTAAAGAACAAATCCAGATTGAGTTACACTAAACACTTTTTCTTACTTTCCTTACTTTCCTTTAGCATAAATGTACTTCAAAAAAAATTAAATAAAGAAACAAGTAAATAACCCAACTCCTTAGTTTTGCAAATGTCTGCTGTAAACTAAACTTAGATATTATTTCAATACTGATATAGTTTCCACTGCATGTTATGTGTTTTTCCCCAAAGATAGCCCTCCACAGAAGAACATACCTAAAAACCTTCATTTTTCCCAAACGGTTTTACTCTTTGAGAGATTTTTATTGTTCCATTTCATTTCTATTTAGGGTAAAATATCATTAAAATATTATGAAGCTCAGCATAATTGGGCAGAAGCACTTACCAATTAATAACATCTGCAGCAATGTGTATGTGTATTTATATTATAGCAAACTTGAACCCACTTTTATTTTTTTCATTGTCTGCTTCTAAATTCTTTGTCCCAAGTAAAGCACTAGGCAAATGTATAAACCTCACAGGCTACAGCACAGTCATTGTCACTGAGTGCAGTGCCAAATATCATTTCATCATTTCACCGAGGTTCATGTCAGGGTAAACTACTCTGTGTTAGATGTCTGCAAAATGCTATTTGCTCTTTTTATTATATTATTATTTTAAACTTATCTGTGCTGACAATGGGCTCTTTCTGTGAGTCTGGTTTTGATGCTTACTGTCTGTGCGTGTGATGTCCTAAGCCTAACTGCATTTGGAAAACAAGCAGAGATCATCTAACACTTAGTGCCCTTTCCCAGTCTGTCTCTTACAATAAAAATATAACCAGAGTCCTCTTGTAATGAAAATTTTGTGAATAATGAGAGACAGTCCAATCCATAAGTATTTGAATAGGCACGCTGTGCCATTTCTGTTTGACTAATTTTATTTGTGGAATTGGTTTCACCGTAACGCAATCATTTAAAAAGGAAAGAGAGCTGTTATCCTATTAAAAATAAAGAAAAAAGCTGGTAACAGAAGAGAGAGAATCACCACAATTTGTGGCAGAGACAATAGAGCATACAAACCCTTCTGAGCAAAGCATGTTGACCTAGACAGCCTATATAATGCTGTGTGCAGCCTTGGAAAATTATGTGTTCAGAAAAAAACAGTATAGAGACATTGAAAAAATGCTTAGGGAAATGGCTACAACTGGAACTTTTGTGGTGCTGAGGTCTTTTCAGGACTATGTTCTTCCCTCCCTCCCTGACACCACCCAAGAGCTCAAGCTCTGTGTGCCAAGAATCTGACATACACCTATCCATCATTTAAAACTGTCAATTGTTCTCACGCTTATAAATAAATAAGATGAATTTCCAAAATAACTTAGATCCTAGTAACTGAAAGCAGTTCTTAAAAAGACTCTGACTGCAGTTTGTGCCTTTAATTCTCCTATGGTAATCTTCCAATTATTGAATATACTGTTATACTGTCCTCTGGGAATTATATTGGAGCTTTCTCTATTCCCAGTTTTTTCTGCATTCTCTGCCAATTGTTTCCAGATTGAAACCATTTTGCTAGGCAATTACAACCATATGCATTAAAAATATATATTTTCATGAATTAAGTAATAAAATAAATGAAAAAAGCAGGTAGTCTTTAGAAACACTTGTGTGTTCTCATGCAATATTGCTCAAAAACATGTTGATCAGGGAGAAAAGGCAGCAGCCTTCTCTTAACATATATGTTTAGAAGCACTGTACCTTGCAGCTCTGACCTAAGAATTTTGCTATTTTTCACACAAGCACAGATGAAACTGCATTGCACAACTCTCATCACCCAGTCATCTCCAAAATCATCACTACAGTTCTCAGTTTGAATCTCCTCTGGACTCTCTTTCTCAACCTCAGGTGACTCTGTTTCCCTCTCTTCTTACTAACATGCCTCATTCCATATGTGTTTAGAATACAATCCTGTTCAGGGTGAAAGAAAATAATTAGGAGGTTTTGTTTTGTTTTGCTCCAGATGAAAAAGGTTTGCAGGCAAAGTGAAAAAAAAAAAGTAATAAAAGACAAGGGAAATTAACTCATAGATCTCGGAACAGAAAGAAAAACTTAATTTGCTATTTGTAGGCTTTTGAGAATAAGCAGATGAAGGCATCAAACTGTAATTCTGTTCCCTCGCACCCTAATCAACTCCAATTCCTCTAGAGCATCAGACATGATTTGGAAACTGGTGAATGGAGGGAAAAAGATAATCTCTATATAAAGAGCTGTCTTTCCTTAGCAGAATTCCCTGCCTTAAGTTGGCTTAGATAATGTATGTTTAATACTAATCTGACAAAATTAGACTTCTTAATGAACTTTTATATTATATATTTTAAAGTCTGCCAAACTGGTGAAGAGATTTTGTAGTCCTTCAAATAGCACAAAATTAAATGCAAGAGAAAACAAAGATAACTTGTAATTTATATTGAAGCAATAAAGATTTGAACTAGAGCAAAGTAAATGAGTCTTCCATTCCTTCCTTCTCCTCTCTTTTAAAATGCCTAAAGATAGACCTCTCTTTTAAAATATCTAAAGATAGAAAAAGATTTATGTTGCATAAAATGCATATTTTTACTTTCTTCTTTTTTTTTTTTTTTTTGCATTTGACACTTTGTACATTCAAGATATATAATTTTGCCAGAACCATTTAACTTCTACCTATGTCCTTTTGGAAGCAATTCCAGTGGAAAAACCTGGTTAGATTTTTTCCTGTACACCTAATTTTCATCTAAGGCAAAATCCAACAGTCCACCACATTGTCTAGAATTTTAAATAGCAGAAATCTACCTCCTATGTGCTAGTCCAGGACCGTAAAGTGAGAAAATTCCCAAATTAAATTCACAACTAGAATTTAGGGAGAAAAAAAGTTTTTGACTGTCCATTTTACTTTATGGCTCAAATTTTTCTGGTTGGATGAAACTCCACATATTGAAGAGAGCTACATGCTAAAACATATAAACAACTTTTCTCAAGCTTTTGGTGTGCAGTCATTTCAAACAGATTCTCCTGCAAAGTGTAGCAACAACTGGCTGCTCTTAAAATCTTTATCAAGATGTGGACCCAACTCTGCAGAGCTGGGAATCCCCAGACTTGATTCCAGCAAAAAGACATAGGATGAATAAAGTAGAGGAAATCAGGAATTGAAGACACCAATGCTACATATACCATGCAGAGTAAAAATTCCTTCCCAAGAAACCCTGAGAGACACAAAAAGTGGTATTTCATGTTTCTGGACCAAAGATAGTGATATATTTTCTTTCTTTTTATTAACATGCTATGTTATAGGATGTGAAGAAAAACAGTCTGTATTTCAAGACTAATTTCTTTGTGAGGAAAAAAGGATGAATTTAGGTCAAGTTTCTGCTGGCAGACATGATCTGTTCTTATATCTCCATATATTTGTGTCTTCAGATTCGAATCACTGTCACTCACCAACATGAGATACAGAGGTTAAAGGAGAACATTCCTTCCTGAGACTAATCAAAAAGATACATTGAAAAACTGTTTCTATATGAATCAAAACTGGCCACCAGAAAAATTGATGGCAAGTATTCCAATTATATCTAAGTTAATGTATTTACAACCAAAATCCATGTATTTTTTTTTCCCACCCTTTACATCCACTTTTTAGATGAAGTAGTTGGGATAGAGGTGACTAATGCACACTCCAATTTAAACTGCAGGAAAAATCCTGCTAATTTAATTGCATATGTCATAGAAACAGTTAGTGAAAAGCCAGGAAATTCACAGCATCCCCTGCCATTAAAAGAAAATGACTGGTGAGATTTTATCTTTCCTTAATAAATTTCAGTTAAGGCTTGATTGTAATTAGACAACCCAAGAGAATTCATTCCTCTTTTGCATGTGGCTGAACTGATCAAAATCTGAGAAGGGAACAAAGGACTATGCAATTAATATATGTGCAGTCAACTCTGGATTATCTGTGGTTATCTCATCTGAACTAGTCAGTGCCTAGTGCCACATGAGTAATAAGCAGGCTTCACTATTCTCCTGAGTTCTGCTCTCTTCCATTCCTTCTTACTCATTCATTATTCTGGACAGAAATTTTAAATTTCTCTGTATTTTACATATCTTTATTTTTACACAGGCTGATTTCTATTATACCCATCCATATTCCTCAGCTGAATATGGATGACTGAATCAGCTGTTTCCTTCCCAGTGTTACTTTCATTGGTTTCACTCTGGTTTAAAGTGTGCTGGCAAACCCTTTCAGCAGTTAGAAGAATCTCATTCTCAGTCCTAGTTACTGTCCAGTTTAGTTTTCCTGAAAGTTGAATGGAGCCTTTTGGACTAGATAAAAGACAGTGGAAGACTGAATTTTTGTCTGTGCTGGTGAAGAATTACTGTGTATTATAAGCCTTATTCTCCTCATTCTTTCTAAATCAAGGCTAAATCCAGTCGGGTCAAAGAAGGTAAAGAAACACAGGCAAGAGAAATAGGACCTCTGGATGTAATTTTTTTCTCTTAAACATCAAAAACATAGTCAGTTCCCCATAGTAACATAAAAGATGGTGAGAAAATGATGCACAGCACAATCACATCACATCTGCTGAGGAAAACAGAAAAGAGGAAGTGGCAGCCAGCTGCCACTGCCAGACAGTTTCATTCCAAGGGCTGCACATCTGGATCCTGCAGCTGCTTAACTCATACTGACTGCTGGATTTGAACTCAAACAGGGGACCCCAGCCAATCCCATTCAATCCTGAATGCAGATACATCACTGGCCAGTGAGCTGGCTAGTGTTGAGACCCCAACCAATCAAATGCTCAAGCGCAGAGATTTTGAAGCCCCTATAAAAGGAGGTGCCCATCAATAAACTTTGTTGTTGCATGAACTCAGCGTGCTAGGTTGTGTGTGTGTCTCCAAAACTGTGACATTAAGGGTTCCCTAATATTTTTGGTTCAAAATCTCCTGCAAATCCAGGGATGTACAATGGTAATATTTATTCCAGTTATTAACTAGTAGAGGACTTGGACTAAATAACCATTTCAAAAACTGTGTAGTCAGAAAACAGTGTAGAAGTACCATGAAATACTATACAAAAGTGGGTACTGTTTGCTGCTGGACTGCTTGTGCATTGGCTTGAGGAATCTAAACATGGCATTGGCTATGGCAGCTAACGTCATGTAGGAGTAAGTCCTATGAGCTTAATAGATACTTTAATCAGAGTTGCTAGGACATAGATACTTAGGTACTTAATCATAGTTCCTAGGACTGAAGTGTTCCATAAGTGCAATGTACACAGCAGATTATGCGGGCCAATGCCTTTGCCCATGGTTGGGGGTAACTTTTTAACTGATCAAAGATCCTCAGGCACTCAGGACTGTGAAACCAAAGGACTGTCACTTATTTCTAAATCATGAGTTCTTGTAAAGAAATGTCCAGGACCAAGTATCCTAAAAGAACAGACCAGTGTTGTCTCAGGGGTGGGTATCACTTTTCAATTTTCTGTGTTCGTACTGTAAGCCAAAGATATTTTATTAACCATACCAAAACTACTTACTTTCTTTATCTCCTACCAGACATCTATTTTTTCCTGTGTAAAGATGTGACCCTTTCAAAAGATAAAGGACCAGAGGAATTCAATATTGAGGAGCTCCAGCAGCTTTTTCAAAGCAATTAGACACCCTCTGAGCAAGCAGTCACAGCATGATATGAATAGAGACAGAAATTAATAGAGTCGAAGGCAGCAATGATGAAAACTGCATTTGCTGCTGTAGCCTGACACCAACTACTCTCAAGCAACCTTTCCCAAAAACACAACATGAAGCAAAATATACCTAGTTAGCCTCCATGTTTCCTGTCTGCTTCAATGGGCACCAGCTTGATGCATCTGATTAACACCCCTTCTTCCCTGTATCAATATTATGTTCTTCTACTTCTTCCTCCTGATATTTGTTAATGTCTGCGCCCATATTGCTTCAGAAAAATTGAGATTTATTTTGAAGATGTGATCACCAAAGTAGAAATCATCACTTGGTTTTACATATCATCAGCTATACAAAAGCCATGTCTGATCTTCACAGATGATGAAACATCACCCATTTTACATATCTTGTAGGTAGAATTTGACTCAGTGAATTTAACAAGAAAGTTTTATTTAGTCCTTTTTTTTTGTTTCATTAATTACACTGTGGAATTTACACAAATTTTGTTTATGGTCAGAAAAATAACTGTAGAAACGATATGTATGCAACAGAAATTCACCATGTTTGCATTGACTTACATGATCTTTGTGTTTTGAACATAAATAGACTCCTTTTTCCTCTTTATTTCACAGAAACAGATCAATTTAGGAGACAATAATCTTGTTTCTTTCATTATTCATTCATTATCAACATAATTGTGAAGTGTTTACAGTTGTAGATCTTTATTTAATACAGAAAAAGGAATGAAATTAGTCCAAAAAAATTTCCATCTTACATTCCAATTTCTTTTCCCTATCCAGAGACTATTTTTCAGTTATGTCTTTTATGTTAAGCTAGAAATCACATATTGTGATTGCCCACAACCATAAGTTGCATACATCACAGCATATGTCATAGTTGAGACAAACTAAACTCTGTTTAGAGTGCTAAACTTTCCATGTACAGACTCACACAGGCTCCTTCTTCCTTTGAGGACTAGACTTTTCCCAAGCAGCACCACAGGACTAAACTTTCTTCTGCCTGGCTGTTTAATTCCCTTCTGTCCCTCACCTGGGCACCTAACCCTGTCTATCCCCTGTACAACAGCTTACCTTCCTCTGTCCCTCACCTAGCCACCTGACCCTTCCTCTTCCCAGCAGGGCAGGCAGATTCCAACTGACTGTGGGGCAGCTAACCTCTCTTTTGTAGGGCTCATCTTTGTTGATTACAGCTGTAGCTTGATAAGTGTAAGACTGCTTCTAGTCTTTTGTAATTAGTATAGCTACCCACAATTCAACCCCCTTTTTTAAATAACTACATGGTTTTACAAAGTAGCATATTTACTTTAACGGCTAGTGTACAAGTATTCATTAGGCACCAGGGTTAGATGCTCATCATTGAGCCCAGGGCAGAGATGATGCAGGGAAGCACCTCTATAGCTTCATCATCTTTCCCTGTGTCAGCTGCAGAATAGCTCCCCCAGGCCAAACCAGGCATGTCTTCACAGAAGGGAGGCAGATCTCAGTAAATTTTGATTAGCTTTATTATAGCTTCTGTTCAGTCCAACGCCTTGGAATTTGACTATCCTCAGTGCAAACCAAGTAAATTCTCAGTTCTCCCTTGCCTTTGACATTAATGAGTCCCCTAAATTCGCAGGAGATAAGACAGTCTGTTCTTCGTTTGATAATTTCGATAAATTATTTTCCATTGTGTTGCCAGCGGCTCACCTGGAGCATCGTCACTCCAGGTGTCAGACATGGACCCCAACAGCTTCCCAAGCTGCTCTCAAGCCACACTAGCCTCCGTCCCCACCCTCAACTCGCCCTGCTGGGTGAATTCCGAATCACATCGGGGTCACCACAATCATATACACATTATACAGTAACATATTACCTTATGGTTAGTGATAAAAATGTGGAAGAAGATTTAAGAAAGAGAATAGGTCTAATTTATAAATGGGAGAAGGATACTTTTCACAATATTTCTTTTCAGAGCAAACTCTGTAGTTTACAAGAATTTAGTGAGGACTTTTTAAGATGTTCTTGTTACTCTTTTAAACTCTTGGACTAACAACAGTGTTCCTGGTCTAACAATTGAGTCCAGTTCCAGAGAATAATTTTGTACTTGTTACACATCAGCGTCTTCAGACAGGAATATTAAACCAAAAACATGGTATGAAAATTCAGTGGCTCTGTTGTAACAGTACAATTTGCAGTGCAAAATTCACATCCTATTTCTTTGATAGGGATGGGATTTAAGACTGGCTGAAAAGGACATCTGATCTGAAACAGATGTCCTTGCTCTTCAACATGCATAGAATGAACTCACATGCAAAAATGTAATACTGCTTGATTACTTATTAGTTCATCAACTGGCTTTCATATTTATTTTTCTCCTAGTTGACATTATTTCTATCGTTACTCCCTTTAGCAAGGTTTGTTTCATGGAACACAGGCATAGTAGGTCAACCAGGACTATCGCTTAAACTCATTATCATTGCTAAATGTAGCAGGTGATAGTCTTGCTGGTATTAAAGCTTGAAAAAAGTTTGAAGTATCAAAACCTGAACAAACAAGAAAATCAAACTCATGGTAATCGGGGGATTGTGGAAAAAAATCCTTTTATATGCGCTGCTACAGGCATATGTTATACAAGCATTTCTTTAAAAAATTAACATGAACTTTTTAATGCTAATTATGAAGGTTCCAGGAGATGCATTATTCCTTGTCTAAAGCGAGAGTTTTCTGGACATTTTCTGTGTCTTAAAAGCCTGCAGCACACATTTCAGTGACTTTAATTTTTGGTTTGATTAGGTAAGACTGTACCTTTCAACAAAACTGGCTAAGTATGCATTAATACATTTGCCTTCGGGCATGTAAACATCACACCTATTTCCTTTGCAATCTGAATGTTAACTGAAAAAGAAATAAACCATCCTCCAAGTGGGAAGAGAGCTGGATGTTTACTTAAAAGTAATATCTTCAGGGAACATTATGTATATATAGCTTTCCATTCTCAAGTCAAATAATTTCTTCACATGTATTTAAAGTCTCACTTTATAAAACATGTGGATAAAGCCACACTTGAATCAAAGTAGTCATAGTCATTAAATTTTGGGTGTTTCCTCATTTGATTCCAAATTAAATGTGATGGTAGAAGTGTGCTCCTTAATTGTAACTTTTGTAACTTGTAATTCATGAAGAGTTTTGATAAACCAGTTTCCATGATATGGGACCAGTTTAAGGCCAGCCCCTCTGCAGGCATTTAGTCTTGAATCCAGTATTTAGTTCAGTTGAATGCAATAGGTGTAGTTCTGTTTGCTAATTGATAAGCTTGCATTTCACAAGCAGAAACAGTGGAGAGAAAACGAGGAAAAAACCTCAACCAACCAAAGAAAAGCCTTTTCCAAGATAAGAGAGATGAAAACCCACTTTAGAGTGAAAAGAGTCATTAAAGCAAATTTGTGATATCTGAACTTCTTTTTCTGCATTTTTAAGAGGAGTTTTAGATGTACTGATATACAAGAACGACAGACAGAAAAACACTTGATTTCTTTCCCAACAAGAGAAAGATATAAGCCGTTTTTATTAAAATGTCAAATAGACTTTATATTCTCGTCTTGTTACATTCCAACCAAGTAATTGGGTGTACAAGCATTAGCTATAACTAGGGACTTCATCAAAACTACAGAAAATAACTGCATTCAATTTTTACTCATATATTTTCATGAATGGGACCAGTTTAATGAGTCATAAACAAAAAATATGCTGGGAGGAAGCTAAAAGAAAACTTTCTGAATCATAGATTAGGTTCAGCAATCCCATTTATAAATTTGTTCATTCTTCCCTCAGGATTACAGAAAGTAGCAGCTCACTTTGATTTCTTTTAATTTAGAGACTTTTAATTAAGCACTAATTTAGTTGTTTGGGTAGTAAAATAACAACCTGATTAAAATTGTTGTAAGTATGTTCAGAACAAATTGTGATGAAACACATTATTTCTCCACAACTTCAGAACAATACTTAGAGGTTCATTGTATGGTTTCACAGTCACAAATGCTGACCTCAGTTTCTATGTGACAGGTTTAAATACAGTATCAGCTACATGTTCTCAAATTATGTATTAATTACTAAATGTCCGCTAAATATCAACTAAACAGCCAGTGAAGCTAATTAGCAGATTTTTTAGCTGTCTTAAAAATTCTTAACTTTTACGCCATGACTATCAGGTGAAAAAACCCCACATGGTTTA
>VXBU01011477.1:0-14691 GCA_013400315.1 Bombycilla garrulus | reverse complement strand
TATAGATAATATTAATTCTTTCCTTCTTCTGGTATGTGCTTCAGACTAATTCATGTGCACCTGATTAGCAAAAAAAAAGAGCTGCAGTGTTGAATCTGACAATGTCATGCTCACAATCAGTTTGATAACAGCAGCAAAAGATTGCCTGCTTTAATTCCCAAGAGAAGGAAAAAAAATATCAAAGAAGCTCTGAAAAATGTGTTTCACAAATTTAACAAGTAACACCCTCTGTTCTATGTCAATTGCATTGAATTTAAATTTGCATCCAAATTCTTCTGAAATAATCAGGCTGATTTTTCACCCAGCAATGTTTCTGAAATTCAAATGACAGTGTCAGCTAATCCTGGTCATTTTGTAGCACATGTAACTATTATGCAAGTTTGTCATCTCTACTAGTATCGCACCTTTGAGTGGTATTTTCCCCTCCCGTGGATTGGAAGGCACCTCTCGGGTGGAAGCTCACTGTCAATAGCATCTATGTCATAAGAACTTCCTCTACTCTCAGCATTGCACACGAGACTACCTACATTGCCAAGGCTTGTTTACCTCTGGTTGCAAAATTCTGTAGTGTGTAATAGCAAATTTCATATATGCTCATGTCGAATGTTCTTCTGATAGTAGCTTGTTTGCCAATGTGACATTTCATAGACACACTTATTAGCTTAACACATTGTGGGCCAGTATCGCATATAATCATTGCTTTTTTTTCAAGTTGACTGTGGACCTGTGGATCAAGAATTCTTTTTACTTTGCACTCTTTAAGTACTTGAAATCATGAAGGGCCAAGCAAAATAGCAAAATTTAGTTAGCATGCATGTACAAGTTTCCTTTTTTTTTTTTTTAATTAAGCACTCAGACCTACTTCAAACGTAGCACAAATATGCAAGTCAACTTTATGATTAATAGCTTCACACTCAAATGTGCTTTTATTTTTGGTCTTCATGGAGAATCTACTATTTCCACTGAGATTTTTTTCAACAACTTTAGCTATATTTAAAGTTAATGAACTTTTTCAATTAAAGCTTCAGATATTTAGCCTTTGGATAACATTTAGATGAACCAGGGCATATCTAATTATGTTGGGTGAATTCTTAAGAGGTTCTGCATATAATTCATTCATAACAAGTACATTTTATGTTGTGGGCATGTACTGGACTTCAATCTAGACTGAATGCAAATCACCCTTGTGAAAACAGTGTTACCAATAGGTCTGAGAATTGGAGGAATGACCGCACTAGCAAATGCCGTTGAGAATGTACAGCATCAACCATTCTGAGTGGCAGAGAAACCATGACTGCTATTAGGATAAAAACTAAATAAAGAAAAGAAGGCTGGGTAAAGTTTTAAGAACATTGTCTAAACTAGGCAAAACATGTCAGAACAGCATATTGAAATCTTACTGCTTGCTTATAGAAACTAGCAGTGATACCAACAAAGGAATCAAACTAAGATCCCCAAAAGTTTAACATTATAAAAAGAGGGTGGGGGGAAACTGTGTGGTTTTCAAATTGTATACTTTGGTCCAGATGTGATGTGGAGGAAGCAAGGCTTTACACGCTGAATTCCCTGGACAATTATATCTTCTGCTTTGGGAGTCCATTGTTTCTAATCACTCCACCAGACTCCTGGGTGCAGAAGTCATCACACAAGATAGTCTGACTAGACTAGAAGACTGGCACATGACATTGTTTGTTGACTTTTATTCAGGGCAGGCATTTAAACCTGCGTCATGTGTAACTTTTACAACCCTGAGATCACCTATAGCATCCCATTCTTGAGTCACCCCCTGAAGAAGGTTTTACTTCTATAAAACACCAAATGTGAGGATATTTGCTGAAGCAAAGGGCTTGCAATAAGGCAGGAGTAAGATAAATACCTATCAGCAAACAATAATTGGTATTAAACTACAAAGTTCATCTCCAAACTGGGATTTTTAAGATTTTAAACCTAGGGAACTAGGTTGAGCAGTAGCCTGTGTATTCAGTTCAGGTTTCTGTTACATTCTAATGAAAGGCTGTCCAATTTTATGGTGTGGAAATGCCTTCAAATAACAACATTCCAAAGCCCCAGCTCCCTTCTATAAGTCTGTGTTTTAAACTCATAAATACATATTTCTGTGTATCTTTATCTAATGTGCATGCATAGTTTTTGCAGTTCTGCTTTGTGTCTGTTTACAGGTTGGTTAGAGTTTGGTTAGATAGACTTAGCATACTCAGATAGTTCCTGACTTGTCTGGGCAAATATTTTGATGGGGCAACCTGTCAGTATAGAAAGAGAAATTAATGGCAACTGTTTATTCTCCACAGAGGAAAGCTGACAAAAACGTATTATCTTCTGTCTCTATCAAATTTTCTGAAGTTGACCACCAGCTGCAAAACTGGTAGTTTCAACAGCTAAGACAGACCAAGAAACGGAACAATGTAATTGTGCAGCATTTTTTTCCAAGCATTCTTGATAAAGAGAATTTAAAGGCAGGGAAAGAATTTCAATAGCCATAATTGTCATAATTATGATCTGACTAAGACAACCACCACTAAAGTGCCTGGTCTCATTTCTCTCTTCCACCCAATCCTAGCACTAGAGAAAGCACTAGAGAAACTGCACTAGGATACAGTTGTGAAGTCAGCACTTGTAATACAGCTTTCTGATACTACTGCAGTGAATGATTAGAGAAGAAATTGCTGTCTTTGTGGCTGAAGCCTCTGTCTAAATCAAAACAAAAATGACAGCTATTTCTTCAAAGTTATTCTAACAATATATCTGATCCAAAAAGAAAACACCACTTTTCTCATCAGCAAATGTTGCATTAAAGTGGAAATGTAGCAAAATTCCAAGTGAACTTGCCAAACTTGTGAGAGTGAATGTATTTGCCTAAGGAAGAAAAATATCCTCCTTGTTCTCATGGAGCACTGAAGCATAAAATGAGTGTTTTCCTTCCATCTGAATTTCCCATGGTTTCTGATTTGTTTTACTAAAAACAAAGTTGACAAAAATCTTGGAGCCTAAAAAAACCACGTTCCTTTTTGAGGATACTTTGTACATAGCATATTCCAGATCCAATGCCACACTTCTGCTTTTTATCCGTGCAATAACAGAGCCTGCCTGTATCACTACAGCTGACATTTTATTGCTAGGTAACAAAGCCATTTTTGCCTGGCAGACATGGTCACAACGTAGTCATCTTCAGGGACTGGCCCAATGTGCAGGAGATGTATTTGTCATAGTTATAATTACTGATTTGGCTTTTTTAAATGCTTCATGTGACTTGATTGCTTTTAGTAGCTACTCGGCTTTAACTGTACTGGAAGCAAAAATACACTAAAACAGCAAGCCCAGCTGGAGCTACAAAAAACTGAAAAAGGTGCTTTCAGAACTTACCAAGATACTTTTGTCGCTGGTTTTTGGGCTCCTATCCCAATGACTTCAGCTTGAAAGCATTAAAATGCATTAAAATGCTTTGCAGGTGAGGGTTATTTTTGAGGTTTAATTTGCTGCTTGGTTTGCCCCAGGATTTTCAGGTGTTGCATGAGGGAGTAAAGAGCAGAAAGTACCTCAGTTCTTGGTTGTCAGCCATTGGATGACGGCCACAGCATTATTAAACCATCCAAGCATGCTGGGTCTCAACCACAAAATTTAATTTTCCCTACTGCAGGGACTAATCAACTACCAGAGGCACTAAGTCCTGAGGAGACTGTTTTTTATCTGTTTTTTTTCTCTTTCAAAGACTGAAACGCAGTTAATTTTACAGTTTCATCTATCCTCAGGCTTACAAACAATGACAGAAATGCAGCTTGATGAGAAGCAGATAAATTTTAGAAATTATGCTTACACTATGACATAAATTAAAGAAAGATTAAAGGTTTAAATAATTAACAGCACCTCTACAAGTCAAATAGAAAGACCCCAGATTCCTTTAAGTAAAGGAAAAAAAAGGACTGAAAGGGGAATAAGGCATGCTTAGCACTATCTGCAGCTAGTTCTTACTTTATGTGAAAACAAGAAGGAAAGTTGCTTCTTAGTGTGATTGTTCATTTCCACAAAACTACCTCCTTTGACAAACTAAATTCACTTTTTCAACTCTTCAGAAGGCATTTACAGTAAACATGTATTTGTATCTCTAATTTAGTATTCCAAGGAACTATTTGTCATGGATTCACTGGCTAACAGTCGTTTAGCTTCTTAAGCAGTTGCTAAAATACTGGTTTTTTTTCAGGAAATCTATATGTATGTTCTCCTCCCTAGAAATGTGACTAGGCAGTTGAACCATTTACATTTCATTTACTGAGAAGAGTTTCATGCTAAGAAGGGAAATCTGTGAGGGAAGTAAAGACAGCAAGGAAAGGAAAGAAATAGTGCAGCTCAGCACAACTGTAATATTAATCTATATTATTTTTAATCATAAAAACTGTTTCTTGGAGCTCTTACAGGAAAGGGGTTCAGGGGGGAATCTCCTCAATGAAATAATGATACCTTAAAATTTATCAGTACTGAAGGTAAAGGCTGTACTATGCATATGTTAAATTTATCAGAAAAAAATGGTTGCAAGGAGCAGTTCACACGACTAAGAGAGAATTATTTCAAAATTATGACTGTTCAGGCATTACAGGAAATATTAGCTTAAAAGAAATTTGGAAATAGAAGGAAGTTTCAACCAAAGAAAACAATTATAAATATTCCTAATTGCCTGGAAATAATTTGTCATACAAAATTAGACTGAGATACATTTATACAAAAGCATCAGATGTGTTGATGTTGTAATGCCTTTTAGGAGCCCAGCACATTTTTGCCCAGTGTTCCAATAATACATTACAGAAAAGGATATGACTTTCACTTTTATCTTCTGTCTCCCTTCCTCACTCTATTCTCCTCCACTTTTTTCACTTCACTTTTCTCTTTCATTTTTCTTTTATTTTTATTACTTATGTTAATTTTATTTTGCAGGGCAGGGAGGAGCATAAAATAACTGGAAGACACACTAACTGCTACTCCGTGTATTTTATTATTTCAGGAATTCATTCCAAGATGGGCTGCAATTACATTTAAAACTTGAGAATAATGGGCTATTGACATGTATATAGTTTTAGAAATATAAGGCCTAATTTTCTCAGCTGGAATTTCCCCACAATGTGCATTTGCATTACATTAGAGATGCTTTTTCTAAAAAGAGCATAGTGTATTCAGACATTTTGACATTATCTGGGTCAGAGGCAACACTTAAAAGCAATAGCCCTACATCTACTGTGAATCTCATAGAAGCACACGCACAATGCATTAGTGAAAATAAGGGGAAAACTGAGAGGTTCTCCGTATTAACCTATATTTTATGACATACCTACCTGCAACAGACATTAATCTGCAGGAGATAGATTGTCATGGTCATGGTCCCCTGCTCTACACCAATTGCATATACATTACCTAAATTGAAGTCTGCGCTTCTTCACACCATGTGCTATTTGATGTGACCTAGAAATGGTAGGATGCATAAACTAGCAGTTTTCATGGTGCATATAATCATCTCCATTTTCCATGCATTTACCTACGCATATAGCAGCTGCAAGTTTTTTCTTCTGGCTTAACAATGAGGACCTTATTTTCCCTTAGCTTAGCTGAGGTCTAGCTAGCTTGTCAGGCTCAAAATTGCATGGCAGTGTTTAAGTATATATGGAACTCAGTACCTTCCTTGTTCCCAGAAGAGCCTAAGACATAACAAGAATGGAATGCAGAAGTTTTTCACCTGTTATAATTGTTTTATAAGCCCTTACAATGTATTCTTTGTCATCTTCCAAGAATGGGTCATTTATGATGGTAATGCTTACACAAGTGTGTTTTATGAATAGTAAGATCTGTGTAATTGGTATGGTATTACAAGTGAAAACCTATGGAAGTTGCACAAGATGTATTTAACTTTCTAACTCACCTCTTGCAATATTTCCAGATATCAGACGTTTAATTCGTCCTTCATGACATATTCCATTCTAAACGAAAAGGGCTCCAAATTAGTACCACCCAATTTTAATTACTGAGATATTAAAGCCAGAGTAAAATACGGAGTTTTCTTCCTTTCTTTTTTCATGTCTCTTCTCTAATATTTCTCCCCACTCCCACTTCCAGCCCCATCACAAATTTTCCCTTTTCAAATTCTCCTATTTTAATGCTATTCCTCTCCTTTCTTCTTAAAAATCAGACATCACCTGTGTTCTCTTGGCTCTTGACTTTTTCTTATCTTGGCCAATTCCTAAAACATGATCTTATCTTTCTTATCAATTTTTTCTGCTGCCTTCAGTTGTTTTCTTTTTTCACAGTCTCTCCTTTTTTCCTGTTTTCTTGTTCATTCATTCAATTCTCAGTCCCTTTACCTCTTTCTTTTCCCTCTCTTTTAACTGAACCTTAGATTTTCTTTGATGAACCAGTCCTTCTTGATCACCTGTCCCCACCTCTCCTCCACCACCTGGAAGAAGGATATTCGTCTTGCATTCTAGTGCTTGAATTTCCAGCTCTAGCTTCTCTAGAGCTACTAAGCCAATAACCATTGCAAAAAAAGCTTCTTAGTAGAACCACAGAAATGTGTCCAATAGCAAATGGCAGTCCCTTGACTCCCGGAAAAAAGAAAACCCTAAAATAAGCAGACTTGCAGGGAAGCTCTTATGATCCTGAAAGGAGGACATCCCAGAAGACTGAAGCTTGTCATTCTTCCAAGTAGGTAAGGAGGCTAGATAGGACCTGAAAAAGGGAGAATCTGGGGTGTCCTTTTCCCTGTCTCAGTGTCAAGAACTATCACTCTCCTTCCAGCTCCTGCTCCAAAGTTCAACTTCCTCTCCTTTGTGTTTGGAACAAACCTAGGCAAAGGGATGTGCTTTTCTTCTGGGGGAAGGATCTGTTGCCTCCTAGTGCAGCAGAGAGGGAAGACTTTTTTACATACAATATTGGGTTCCCTGCTTCACCAACACACGAAAGACTGTATCAGTTTTCTTTCCACAAGGCAGAACAACCGTCACAGGTCTGTCCCTCCTAAGTGGAAAAGGCATGGGAAAGTGGGAACAGATGGAGCAGTATTATTTTTTTCCATAGCAAGTAGGCAGTTTCTGCTCTTTTCCCCAAATTTAGCTATCTGGCAACCACTGTGCTTGTGAACAAGCATTCCTAGTAACACATTTGATTCCTATGCTGTGTCCCATTATACAAGATAAAGTGGTTTCACTTTGCTCCACCATGAAATACCAACACTTAGGCTGCCAGGTTACACTAGAAAGCACAAACGGTCTCTGGTTTTAATCCCTTTTTCTTGCAGTTGAAGTCAATACCCAGTGCCCCACCCAGGCCTGGGAGAAAATATAATTTCTATGTGATTCTATTAGCAGTACTACTCACCCCAATGCTTTTGTGATGAAAATTAACCCCTTCAAAGAAGTTATTGACATTTTAAACATGATTTTATGGATTTAGCACATGACAACTATTGTTTTGAATAGCAATTATGGCTTAGAATATCACAGAGAGAAACAAAAAGACCTGAAGCAGGAAAAATGCAAGAAATTGAGTGTTAGTGTCTAAAAAACAGCAGGAATGAAGCAGGAAGTGACAGTGCTAATTAAACAGAGACTAGATGTAGAAGTTAAATTGCTTTTTTCTTACTAAAATTCTTATTTCAGCCTGAGAAGGAAAATATAATACTTTATCATTTTTTTAGGACTTTCTAAACCCAAAATGAAGTAGAAAATATCAGCACAATTGGAGGGAAATTCCTTTGAAGCTATATAATCCCTTCTGTAAAGAGGAATTCTCTGATATTCTTGGGATGAAGAATATCTCAAACATACAGCAAGGTCTTAAATTACTGATAAGTAGCAATAGCAGATTATTTTGGCAGCTGTATAGCAGGTTAATAAAAATTTCAATTTTTTTTTAGCGTAAGCAACTTTGCATGATCAACAAGACTATTTGGGAAATTAATATGATCTGACAAAACAGAACCTGAACTCTTTGTCCCATGTACTGTCTGACGTGGCAGCAAAGAAGTTCTGATCAAGATTAAGCAACATATCACCAAAGATCTTTGAGGAGGATACTGTGGCCTGTCTACTTTATGCCAGATTCAGCGCTCCAGGAAATATGGGCACCATTTCCTCATGTAATTTTGCTCCAGGAACAGGTCTTGTTCTATTTAGCATATAACCAGCTATTCCTATTTTTGTCTAAAAATTATTTCTTATGATCAGGAATTTTACAAGTCCCTTCTGCCCTCAGATATTGCAGAAGCTTTACTGGCAATTTGGAACTCCCTTATGCTGGCTTTTTCTTGATTTTCCTTTCTTCCTTAGCCCCTTCACAGCTTTATCTCATAGTGACCTGGGGCATTTTCTCTTCAATAATCAGTTATTGTTTCTTTTAAAACTCAAAGCTCTTTGCTATATGTGGAAATCAAAAATTATGTCCTGATCATTCCTTAAGCAAATTTATTATCTAGAACTCCTGGTGACGTGGTTTAGTAAATCAAAACCAAAAGTGCTTCAATAGGAGAATTTAGGCAGAGATATTCAAGCTACGATTAAGTCTACTAAGGCAAACATTTGAGTCTGATTACAATATAGTTTGAAAGTGGAATTTTTCAGTTGTGCAAATGCAGGTGCTGCTGATGCAGGAATAGTTTACTAATTTTTGAAAAACCCATCTTTTATAGACAGATACAATTAAAAAAAAAACTAAACAAAAATCTTTTCCAGAAGAATGTGCCTGTCTCATTGAAACTGCAAATACAGGATTGTGTTTATCCTTTGAAATAAAAAGAAAATACCCCAATGAAAAACAAGAGTTAGATGGGCTGGTCATGTCCTGATAAAAGGAGATATTTACCTGATGAAGGGAGATGTTGGAATTCAACTCATGTCCACCTCATAAACAGCTCAGCTATCTGGATCACAAGTAGTGGACAATTGCCAAACCATCTCTAATGGAATGTAAAACCAGAAAACGTTGGGGGAATCAGCAGATAAATTTAGTTGCTGGGAAATAGGATAGGGAGTTGGTTTATTCTTTTCTGTGATAATATGTCAAAGATACTGCTGACTGAGTTATTAAAAGCACATGTAACTTGAGTAGTCTAAAAATACACATAAATTAATATGGAAAAAACAACAATTACCAATACTCCAACATTGTTCATGTTGAAAAAACTGAAAAACTTCCAATATGCATGAAATTTATTCTAACATTTTGCCAAGAAATTCTTTGTAGAAATGAATATGAAAATCACATTCTGTTTGGTATAATTGTAACCACACATTGGAAGTTCTGATACTTTTTGAAGACCATGTTCTAACAGCTTTATCTATCTGGGATATTTCATTAGCATTACAGACATCACCTAATCTTTTAAGCTTGTAATCATTTTGAAAAAAAATTGCAGACAATGATTTCCAAACCCTGGTTAAATCACTCTATGCATTACAAGAGTCAGCACTATTCTAAGGGTTTGCTGTGTAGTAAAATATTTGCAGACACTTCAGGTGAGAAGGACAGGCCTTCCTACAAACTATAATCCTCCAAGTCCTTTGTGTCCAGAGTCAATGGCCTATTGCATTCTTCCTTGAGGACTCCATGCTTCCCATCCAAGACAACCATAAAACAAGCGGCCAAGAAAGAATCAAGCAAAGCTTTGAAGATACATGTAGAAGGTATACATCTATATGTGTACCTACATGTCTAAATTCATACACATTTCTGTGCGCAAACATAAAGCGTGCACACGGAGAGAGGAGTACAACTTGTACTTTGGAAAATAACCTATGGATTCTCATTTTAGCATATGATTCCACAGCAGTAGCCACTCCTGTAACTGCAAAGAGTAATAGGCTACAGTCCACTGCGGGTAGGAACCACACCCTTAAATCATTCTTGTAAGAATTCCCATGTAAAACATTGTGAAATTATCCCTGATCACCTTTTCTCGATTTAATAAGGAATTGCAATGAAAAGCCACATTATTTATATGCTATTCCTCATACACAACAGCAAAAATCTTTGAGCTTTCCAGTTGTTGGCCAAATAGGGAGCAGAAAACTTAGAAGACTAGTAAAAGAATAATTAACACTGGTAGACTTAATTGCTGAAATTATTCCCCAGTGGTGTCTTGCAAGTATTAACTGCTAAGTCCTTAAAAAGCAAAATGGGAAACTACTTTTACTGATGTTATTGCATAGACAGATAAGAGTAAAAATCCATCAGTTCAGGAGTGTGTGACAAGTGTTCAGACAAGTTCACCTAAAATTCCTGTCGCAAGAAATGCTATGCATTACCTTAAGCCCCTGCTAGTGCAAGGGGATCTGATTTCCACTCATCCATTCAAACACCAACTTAGTCACTGCAAAAACAACAAAAAGGCCCAAACAGGAAACCTGAATACCTATAAAGATGAATCTCAATGCACTTTTATAAAGAAATCAGATTTGGATCTAAACAAAAGCACAGGCAGCATCTCAGCCACACTACATGGAGTCAAAAGAATATTTATATTTACAAGTATTGGTCTGATTGATTAAATGAGACCAAACATGAAGCATAAAGAAATATAATTTCAAAATAGGTGTGTCATGTTCTTCTGGAAGAGTAACATGATCAGTCCAATATAATTGTCTACATTGGTCATTCACAAAATGGTGAAATACAAAGTAGATATTCCAGTCTGCTCCATATTCCGGAACTGATTTCATACAGAGTCCTTCCTTAGCTGATAACACTTTAAAATTAAATCTCTAAGAGAAGATTATATCTGCCAGACTCTCTAGGTCTTCTTTAAATTTTATTACAGAAGAGGAATAAAACCAGATGGGAACATGAAAAGAGGTCTGTAGTTAAAAAAAAAAAAAAAAGTAAAAGCCTTAATTTACAACTCACGTTTGAAGGACTGACATCAGAAGAGGTCTTCAGCCAAATACGATGATTTGGGCCCAGACAGTTTCAGCTGACTAGAAAGCTAGTGATCTGGAACAAGAATTGGAATCAGGCCAGAGCACCAAGCTTGGAGTATGCTGGTAAGCCACAGCAGGAACTGGATCAGACAGACGATGCCAGGCTACAGTTAAGAGAGAGGCATCAAGAAACAGGTGTGCTTAGGATATGAGTTTGTTAGATATAGAATCATCATTAAGTTTGAGACCAGATTGAGAAATAAGGATTTTAGATGTGAAGCTAAGACAGAGTACTAGAATTGCCTCGATATGGAGAAGTTAGCTTTTGGAGTTCTCTCGCTGTAGTAGTGCAACAGGAATTGCTATGGCCCACCCGACTTAGTGATTTGTCAGGACCTACGTTAGGATTCATCTAGTTCCTGGAGAATGTCCACGGCTGGATTTTACAGCCTTAATTAAAAAGTGTATTACTAGACCTCCAGTGCTCAGTTTTAATTTTTTTTTTTTCCTGCAGAGTCTGCATTCAGGAAATGTGAAATAACAGCACATCAGTCTCCATACACCTAAGAACTTTACTCACTGATCTTAAAATAATACATAGGCCATGCCTACTAAAACCCTGTAAAGATTCATTACCATTTCTAACTTATTATTGTTATAATGGAGGGAAGTTGATGTAAAATATTAGATATATTGGATATGCCTGGCAACCAAACAGCCAAATTAGCAAAGTTCAAAACTACTGGTTTTATTATTGTTTTTTGTCTTTCTCTGTGCTTTAGCTATCCTGCTTGCTCAACAGTAGAGATACAGTGTGTATCCTAGAGAACAGCCATGTACGTTACCTATGAATGCTCTGAAAATAAACACAGAAGCAGTGGGTCATTTTGAGCCTTTCTCCATAAGTTCCTGGTAGTTCTAGATGTCATCCCTTACCACCTACGATATACTTCAGAGAACTTGCCATCTCTGTGTCACCTGGAGGACACATCTTTGCATAGCTTTATTCTCATCTCCTACCTTCTCCACCCTGCATTTTATTATTTTGGGAAAAAAGCAAAATATTTGTGATCTGTGAAGCTCAGCATGCATCCAATTCTCATTTCCCCAAAGGAGAACCCAGTTTTCATACGTAAATAAACCTACACTTTCAATTAGAGCATCATTTTGTTGAGGGCATGGAAAGCCAAGGTGGGACTGGGGGAAGAATTGCCACAAGATGTTTCCATGTTTGAACAAACATACACAAAACTGGCATATGCTTCTAAGCAGAATTTGTCTCAAAAGAAGAACACTGTTTGTTATCAAAGACTGGGGGATTTGCAGCTCTAACCACATCATCAAAGTCTTAAGGAGTCCAACAACATGAAAAAGAAGTAGGGATCGGCTAGAGACAGAGAATGTCCTTACAGATATGCAATCAGAAAATGTGATTGAAACTCAGGAAGCACAAAACAGACAGAAAGTAACAAAACAGATCCCAATGAGGACTACGCAGCTCTGCTCCCTTTACAGTGCTGCAGTCACATGGGATGGAAGGGAGAGGGATAATGTACTAATGAGTTTGAGTTAGGGTGATACCAACACAAAAAGACAGGTATTTTTATTTCTGAAATAGTTGTAATCTAAGTAACAAGAACTATGGTGCAGCTTCATGAAAACTAGCTAAATGCAAAATCTCAGGCCTTCCTGAAATCAGGAGAAGTTGTATTTATTATTTTTCACCAGACCAAATTTCACTCTGGTGTAATAGCTTAGCAACTATGATTTCTTTTCTATTCCAGATGTGGTTTGTCTGGCAATTACTTGCATTTTGGCAACGATGTTGTATTTATTGCTGTTGAAGAGCTCTATACCTTTGCTGCCACTCTACTATGAAGATATTTTTTTTCCACCAAAGCTTTTGCCTGGACTCATCTATTGACTATCTCTCATCCAGGCACCTAGATCACCATTTCCCCAGTGGATTAGGTTTTCTGAATAAGGAAGAGCTTCTTGTCAGGCACTCTGTTTGTCTATCTTGCCACTAGTGGGAAGGTGTGTGGGAGGTAAGTCTTCACCCATCCCAGCCCTCTCATGTGTAGCTGTCTACAGGCTATATAACATCACTAAGTAATTTACCTTTTAGCAGTAATTTTAATTTGGATGGAGTTCATATTTTTATGACTTATTAGCTGACTTCAAAAGCAGTAGCTTCACAGGCCCCTCAAGACATAAGGACTGAAACACAATTACAGAAGGTATCACAGAGAACACAAAGTATTTAACAATTGGCATCTCCTAAGATTTTTTTTACATAGTTTTTCGTCAGTGAGGATAAATCTTGACAGTGAGTAATTCAATATGTCCTTAGGAATAAATAGTTTCTCCTTTTCTATAGGCAGAGTAGCCTATGGAATGGGTTAACAGTAATCAGCAAAGAATCGTTCCATTGGGGAATGATTGTAAACACTAAGAACTTCTTCCATTTCTTTCCCTACTGTAGTCACTGTTTCTTTCAAGAGAGCAGTTTGGCAATCCTGAAACTTTAGCCTTTATTTCTAGTTATAAGTCAGAGAACCATCCCCTTATGTTGACAGTTGCTATATAAAATCTGTTTCTCGCAAGTTTTTAAGTGGTCCAGTGTATGAAATTTAAGAAATTGCAGGGCACATAAATTTAAGGTTTTTATACTCAAGTCAATGACTTGCTTTTAACATAATGCAGAAAGGATACTGAAGTGTCAAGGCTGAAGGTAACAGAGCCATAGTAAAAATTATTTTCATTTTTCCTTCTTCAGCCTGAGACAATAATGCACAGACATCTACATTTAGGGTGACAAAACCACTTTTAAATATTTAATTGAAAGATCAGAAATAATTCAGACATATAAAATATCAGTGCACAGATTTGCAAGTGGACATTCAGTGCTCTGATATAGATTTATTAAAGATGCCATAGAATTTCCCTGTTGCAGAGGCCAGAAACTTCTCAGTAGTTAAGACCTCGAAATGATGCTAACAAAGGATTAGGGGTCAACATAGGCTTTCAGTGAGTTGTGTCCACATTGATAACACTTTCCCAAAGGCGAACTCAGAGCACTAGAAGAGCAGTATATGTCCTTTCTAGTATACTGTGTCTCTAAAATATTAGTGTGATTAAAGACATTGAAGAGAATAATGACTATGATAATTTACCTGTAGAAATAAACAAGAGTTTGCTTCCAGAAGTGATGAAGGAGTTGGCTGGGTATGTGAGTCTTCACAGGCAGTGTCACAATACGCTTTAACATCAAGGCAGAAATCATGATGGTTCGAGGGATCTTGAGGTGCAAAATAGGAGGCAAACAGCAAGGGACTATAATTTCAACAAAACAATGAAGCACTTTATTTAGTGCTGATCAACTCAGTTATGTCACAGAGGGGAGAGAGAGAGAGAGTAAAGTAGGGAGAGAGAGAGAGAGAGAGAAGGTGGGATATAGCTACCAACGGTAAGACAAAGTCCTTGTGGCCCAGCCAATAGATGTGTCTTCTTCCATGGGGAGATCTCAAGAGTCCCTTCAGAGAGTCACAGTTTTAAGTCTTTCTCCAAGGCGAGTGGCCTCTGGCCAAAAGGCAGGGAGATTTATGGCCTATTGTGAGCAAGGCCCATAGCTGATCAGCTCAGTTTCAAGGAGCAGGTATGTGCTGTGCCGTGGCAGTATGCATGCTGTACCATGATGGTACCTGCGTGCTAGCCATCCTGCCCAGAGCACTGTACCATGGAGCAGAGCACTTACAGTGGTTAGCAAACATCTCCCCCGTCAGCC
>VXBU01011467.1:2663410-2729887 GCA_013400315.1 Bombycilla garrulus | reverse complement strand
GGCCCGTCCTAATCCGGGGGTCCCGCTGGTTCGGGGGATCGGGGGCTGGCGCTGCCGGTGGGGTCCGCGGGTGGGCCGGAGGGCGCCGCGGGTTCCCGGGAGACCGGGAGCCCTGCGGTGGTGCTGAGGGAACCGAGAGCCCCGGGTGACAGACGGTGGGTGCCGGTGCTGGTCCGCGCCGGTCGGTCCCTGCCGCCGCGGTCCGGGCTGGGGTGAGCCCCTCCTCGCTCTGCAGGTTGTTCCCGGTCTCGTAGGGAGAGAGAGATGTTGGGCACAAAGGAGCTTTAGCGCTCTTGGGACGGGCAGCAGGTGGAATCGGCTTCTCCAAGCGGCAGCCGCGGGGCGAGAGCAGGCGGCAGGAGGAGGCCCGCGGTCCCGTCTAACCACCGGCTCTCTCTCCTCTCCCGTCTCTTGGCAGCGGTGTCCACCTCTGTCTTCATCGTGGCGATCCTCATCCTGCTGCTGCTCTTGTACCACCGGGACCCCATGTGCTGCCAGTTCCTGTGCTCCTGCCGCCTGTTCCAGACCCCCAGCCAGTATGTGAGTGCCTCCGAGTCCCCCTGTGTCCCCCGAGCTCCTGTTCCCTTGTGCTGGGTCTGTGGGGCTGCACTGCTGGGTTACCATCCTGCAGCCTGACTGGGACTGCTGATCGATGTGGGTCCTCCAAGCAGAGCTGGGCTCTGCCACCTCCTCGCTCCCACTCTANGTGGCCGTATGGCCAAGGCCCAGCACTAACAGGCTTGCCTGCTCTCCACACAGCTCGGGAGAGAAGTCCTCCTCCCCCTGCACAGTCGTGTGTGGGGTCGAGCTGTGCTTTATAGGAAGGGGCCCAGCAGGGAAGGGAGCTGGAAGCTGAGGGCAAAGGCAGACAAAGCCACCCGCATCCCTGACAACTGGCTCTCTTGTGCACGGCTCCTGGGGAAGGAGCAGTGAGACACAAAGCCCTTTCGCTCACATCTGTAATTGCCTGGGGCTGACTTTCAGCTAGGGAAGCTGATGGAAAAAGAGTAGTGTGTGTAGCCAGCGCTGCTTTTGTGGCAGTGACTGCTTGGGGAAAGCTCAGCCTCCAGAGCTGCAAGGATGGCTCTTGAGGGGAGGGCTGCAGATATCACTTTGTATTCCCTGGGAGAAGAATGCCTCAGTAGCAAGGGGTGGAGAGACTAGTGCTCTAAAAGGCAAATCTAATAGTCCAGTACAGGCTGGGAGGTCCCCAGCAGAAATCACAGTGGAAACAGGCTGTGCTGATGTGTCCTTGTCTGATTGTCTCCACTCCTTTCCCTCTCTTCCCTCTTGTTGCCTGCCCAGGGCACACATAGGAGCAGGCTCTGCTGCTGTGCTCCCTTGCCCTGTGGAGCTGCTCCCTGAGCAGTGTGGGATGCTCCCTCACCTCGGAGGTAGAAACTTCAAGCAGGCATCTTGCCTTTAGCAAAGGGCTGTGCAGAAGGATGGATGCAAAGAATTACATATGGAAAGTTGCATTGGTTTTGCTCCTCAGTTATTGAATCAACTTTTGGGTGCTTTTTTCCTGCAGCTTTTGTAGTTGTGCTAGGGCCAAGGCAACCAGTCCTTGGTTGTTAAGAGCAAAAGTAAATCCTCACAGTTCTCCCTGTGCATCCCTGGTTGCCCTGGGAGTCTCTGGGCTGGTTTCTGCTGGCAGAGATGGGGTTTTCCAAGAGCAAGATACAACCATGGCTCAAGTCCTGGCTCTGGCTCGAGGGGCTGTTCTCTGTGAACAGGATTTCTGCTCACTGTTGCTCAACACCTTGACAGGGAATCCAGTTTTACTGGAGTGAGACAGACTGGAAACAGCACAGCTATTGCCCTGCAGATTTGCTTGCTGCATTATCCTGACATGACAACCTCAGTAGATAAGAGCTTACAAATTCTGTAACCCTGAGCATGTGATGGAACTCTTATCTACACCAGGAATAGTTGGGTTGTTTTTTGTCATCCCCCAAAAAGAGATGGTTCTGCTGATTTTCAATGAAACCCTGCCCTGGGGCCCTGACTGTCGGACACTCTGACTGAGCTCGGCTCCAGCTGGCTCCAGCCCTTGGAGCAGACCCTGCCCTGCCAGGGAAGATGCCCCAGAGCTGTTGGTGTCACTGAACAGAAGGGCTGCTGCCAGCAGCGACAGCTGCAGGAGCCAAGGGGCAGAGGGAGCAGCTCTTCCTGTGCCAGGGTCCTGCTGTGCCATGAGAGCTGGCTGAGCTCTGCTCTCTGCTGGGAAGGATGTGAGGGATTTTGGCTTTGCTCATGTCCTCCTCGTTCCAGGACCGTCCCCCGCCCTACTTCAGCAGCAGCCAGCAGCTGGTGGGACCCCAGCGTGGAGCCTCGAGGCTGGAGAGCACTGCTGAGAACCCCGGCATGCAGGTGATGGCAGGGGCCCTGCTGGGAATGAGCACAGGTGCTCAGCAGCTTGCAAAGAGACGCTGCTTATGGGGTTTTGCTGGGGCAAAAGGTGCTGGGCAGCATCTTCTGGTGCTGTCCCACAACTTTGGGAAGTGCTGCTAGGATGTAAAAACCCCGGGGTAGGCAGCATGCGGAGAGAAGGAATATTGCAGAGGACGCCACAATGCCCTGAGGTGTTTGGGCATGAAGTGCCAGGGGTAGATCCTGGGCGTTTGGGATCCTGCAGTGCAAGCCGTGGTGTGATTGCCTCCGGGGAGGGTGGATATCCTCCCTGGGCGTTCAAAGGAGCCTACAGCTACCTACAGCTTTGAACCCTGAACTAACTCAAGGTTACACCGGGACATGAACTTGTAGTGATGAGAGCCACCATCACAGCGACCCTTTTCTGGGGATGGGCATTTCTAGGGAGACGAGCTCTTCTGTGTCGGACCCCCCAGCACGTACCAGCTGCCGTCCTGGGAGCAGCCCCGCCTGCCCAGCTACGAGAGCGTGCGGAAGAAAGATCGCCAGCGGGAAATCCATCAGATGATTGCCGACAGGTTTGGGCTGTGGGCAGAGCCGTCCCAGGAGGTGAGCTCCCCTCCCCGCACTGGGGGGCCGGCAGAAGCCCATGGCAGTCACCACTGGGGTCCATATTTGTGTCTGGCTTCAGCAGTTGGTGGTAGCTGAGGACTCTGTGCTCTGTGTTTGCCTTTCCCTGATAGCTTTTATCTCTGGGAAAGCACAAAGTGTATCGGAGGCTCCCTTGGTGTACATCTGTGCTGGTTAATGATCCATCTCCCTTCCCCCAGGGGAATTTGCAGAAATTCCTGTACCAGGAGGCATGGCAGGGCCCCAGGGAGAAAGGGCAGGCTCTTCAGATCACCTGCTCCATACAAGTCCAGGCTGGGAATGTTATTTTTGGAGCTCTAAGGCGTTCATGGGTTCTTGTTTCCTTCTCCCTGCAGGACACTCCTGGGGAGACTCCTTGCTTGAAGTGTTTATGGCTTATTTATGAGCAGGAGGCTTTGCTTGTTATGATATATAATATTTGCATTCCCACAGTACAACAGGGAAAAGTGAGTACATCCTGCCAAGTATGTCCTGTGCAGAATCCTGTTCAGAGACTTCATTGTCTAAGGCAAAACAAAAATGATTGAAACTCGGAGTAAAACATTAGAAGTTCACTGATTTACCTGGACTTTGAGCTCTTAAAGTTGTCCCATAAAGCCTGGCATAGTCAGCCCTTGCCCACTCAGTGTTTGGAGCTGTATCTAGTGATACCTGCCTGAAAAGTACCAGCCTGATATACTGGAAGGTGTCTCTGCCCATGCTGGGGTTGGAACTGGATGATCTTTAAGGTCCCTTGCAACCCAAACCATTCTGTGATTCTGTGAAACCTGGGCAGCGAGGGCACAGGAGAGTAAATCTCCAAAGACAAGCAGTTGAGGAACAGCACTGGAAGCTTTTTCCACATCCTCATGCCACTTCCCGTCACCTGTGGGGTGAAAGCTAGCCCAACTCTGCCAAAATAAATGTGACAAGGCCTGGAGGTTCCCCTCTCTCTGCAGTGAAACTTGCTACCTACTTGGTTTGTGTAAATCCCAGTAATTTTTCTTTAGTCAAGGGAAAGCAAATGACAGCCCTGTCTCAACAAAAGTCAAGTTTGTTCTGGCCTTCTGCCAAGTCCTTGAGGGGGAACAGGGAAGAGCAGAGCCTGGCACAGAGTGTGAGGGGAGAATGTGTCTCTCAGCAGGTTTGTGCTCTTCCAGAGCAATGCTCTCACCTCCAGGTGTTCCCTGCAGTGCTGGGGGACTGAGGGGGTTTAATTCCAGGCTGGTGGCAGTTGTGAGGCTTTTCATCCGCTCTGTAAGAAGAGGTGGGATAATCTCCTGGTTATTTCTGATCTGCTCTAATGCTCTTCCTCTCCCCTCAATAGATGCCACCTCCTTATGAGCATGCTCTGAGGCATCCTCCAGCTTTCTCAGGAACAGGAATGAGCTCGGAGACCTTGGATAGATGTGGTGTTCCAGACCCTTTCCATGCCTCCCTCAGCTACCAAACCCGGCGAAACACTGCGGTGTAAGGCCTTGGCCTCAGAGTACTGCTGCTTCCCGTGCTGTCAGCAACAGAAGTGCCTGGGATACCATTTTCCTGCACAGAGAATGGCCAAACCTTCACCCAGATCCACAGTCAGCTGAGACACAGGCAAGCCAAACTCAGCCATCATCCCTCTTGCAGCACAAGAAGGAGCACAGAGCCATTGCTGGGTACCACGCCGAGCAGAGGAATCAGGAAAGTCTACTCATTCTTCTCTGGCACAACACCAAATTCCAGCTGCTGGAGCTGCACAGGGCAAGGCCAAGGGGAAGGTCCTCCTCAGGAGCAGCATTTCATACCTCTGTGAGGCAGCACTGCTGGCATGCAAAGGATCACACCTCAGGCACTGGTGGTATTGTTGCTTCAGCTGTTTCTTAGGTTATCAAGTGTTTTACTGTATCTGGATTGCCTGCCAGGTGGAAATCCTCACCTGTGAGTGGCAGAAGGGATGTGCTCTGGAGCACTGCTGTGTGCTCTGGCACCAGTGACTTCTGTGACCGACTGGTTCTGTACAGACCCCACACACGCATTTGGAGGGGTTCCATGGTTATACCCAAACCACCAAGAGGAACCATGGCCCTGCAATTGCAGGCTGGCAAAGGACAGAGGCATGGACTGAACAGCTGCAGGGCTGCACAAAGACTGTGAAGCACAGGTGGACACGTGTGGCTGACCCAGTTCACCTGGTCTTCTGCAGAGCAGAAGAACTGTCTAAATAGTGTCAACACCGGTGTCCTTATGCTACTGATTTTGATAACCTGTTTTCTACTGCAGAGTCAAGGTGTCAGATTGTTTACAAACCTGTACATAAAATGAGATCAGTTTGGGCACAAGGCATTGGGGCTCCTTTATTTTGAGCAATACAAGCTCAAAAATGTCATGTAATGAAGATAAAAGGATGAGTATCCTGGATAATGCTTTATCATACACCTCCAGCTGCTGAGCTTCAAATACCAGCCCAGATTTGGGCATCTTGCCAGGTCCCCAAACTCAGTAATGAGTTAAGAGTTAGGCCTGTGAACCTGCCTCACATGGCCAGTGAATGGAACACTCAGATATTTAAGTGAATCTTGAGGTGAGTGAGGTAAAAATCCAGTTTCAGTACACAGCATTTGGTGCATGTGGAAAAGGATCTGTTCTGCAGTATTGTGAATTAAGGTACAAACAGGACAGTAATGATTAAAATGACCAAAAATCAAGGGTATTATTAGCAGAACTGGCACAAGAGTGATTGTAGAGGGAACTCATCCAGTGGTACAACAGACCAGGCTCTCCAGATACTAAATGACCATGGTAACACATTCCATGAGCAGCCAAGACCTTCAGCTGCCCCACAGCATTTATTAAACACTCTTAAAAATGCCAGCAGGTGATCTCAGTGCCTGAACACAGATCACAAGCACTTCAGGAGCAAAACCAAGTCCTAAAATGGTATCTTCAGAGCCACTCTTCTCCTCAGATGCCAGTACAGCTGCAGTGGTGTGTCCTCTCCATCTGTGCCCACAGGACACAACAGCTTCACAGCATAGTGACGAGTTTGAAGCTTCCTACCTCTTTGGTAGGGACAACACTGATAAAAGTTTTATAAAGGACTGCTCCTCTGGGCAGCTGGCAGATCACATCCCTGCTCTCGCTGCTGCGGGGTGGGGGCACGTAGACCTCTTTGGTGTACCTCACAATGCCATCCTCCAGGGCATAGAGTGTCTTGTTACGGCCCATCCCCACCTGGGAGAGGATGAGAAGCATTAGAAACGAGAGACTGGACGTCCACAACTCAAGCAGATCTGATCATTGGTCTGCCTTGTTTGATATCCTGGCTTCAACAGCATCTGTTGCTTTATTTTTTAAAATAAAAAATCACACAAATTGCTTCCAGCAATCAGTTTGCAATGGGGCTCAGTGTGAGGCAGGAGACACCCATTCCAGCCTGGAGCACAAGTGCCCAGTCAGGTCACAGAATGTTCTGGGCTATCCAGTACCTGCAGACCTTCCCTGAGTCCCATGAACGCAGGTGAGGCTCTGAGGGAAGAGCCTTAAGAGCATTAAGAATGAGACTGAAAGAGAGGAGGCAGTGAATGTGGGACTCTGGGATTGCTGTTCTCTGAGAACCCAAGAGATAAAAGGCTTACGTGAGCTCCGGGGTGCCAGCGGATCAGCCGCTGCGTAGCCAAAATGTTTCCTGCGTGGACAAATGCACCTGCAACAGAGAGACACAGTCAGACCGCACAGAAACAGCACCCCAGAGCCCTGGCAGAACACAAATGAGTCCAGGACTTAAAAATCCCAGCTTTCTGTAGGCATTTTCTAAGGAAAAATTACTTCAAATGCTAAAAGCGTCTGAACAAAAATGCTGTTAGCAGGAAATAAAAGGGCAATGGATAGACCATGGCAAAAAGTCAAATCTCTGAAAAGATTGCTTCTAGGTATTTTCTGGCGGCTGAAGGCATTTGTTTTATTACATTTACATCAATATGTTTCCATCAGCAAAGCTAATAATTATTAAGCACTCAACTGCAAGAATCTGCACTTTGGCTTCTGTTAAGCCTCGTAATTCTCTCCTTTGTAAACACTGGAAATGCTCAGTTTTTCCACCCAGCGTGGGGGGAAAGTGCAGTGCAGTTATGAGGTGTCCCACAGTGCTCCCTCCTCCTGGGCTCTCTGGAGAGGCAAAGTCAGAACCAAAGTACGTTATTTCCGTTGTTTCCGTAGGTAATTTTGGCTGGCAGCTGGCGGGGGGAGCTGACTCACCCTGCCCTCCCACCAAGGACCCTCGATCATGAGGTTCCACCGATCCTCCCCTGCTCTTTCTCCTGGAAAAGCGCCCTGCCCACCTCCTCCCGAGACACTCAACAACTCACACACATCAGCGGAGAGAAGCTGTGAAGAAGCCAGTGAAATGCAAATAAGGTACTCAGACCTACCTTCGACTTTTTTGAAGCCGTAGCGTTTCCCAGGGCTGCGGCCGCCCAGGTTTTTCGAGCTGCCCCCGCTTTTCTTGGAAGCCCATCTGACAGCAACCAGGCTGGTACTGGGAGTGGTTAGAACTAGGACAGGATAAAGAACAACATCAGCTGCAAAAATTATCATACGTAATTCCTCCTGTCAGATGTAGAGGATATCAGTTAAGACAGGCTTTAAAATTAAAGGCAAAAAGCCCTGGGAGAAACAAAAGTACTTCCAAGATAAATTAGACCAAAATGGCTTCAGTTCCTTGAAAAAAGCCCACTTCTCAAGTGCTGCTGCTGCCCAGGTAAGAATGAAACTCTCAGCAACAATGCCAAGTGATGTGCACAAACTCCTGTTTCACTCCTGTAAAATGCAGCATGGATGTCACTGGTTGCTGTGGATTGCTCTTAGAGTGCTTTGAGAAAAGACGGGTTGTGATTTGTTTCAGTTTCCCCTTTGACCAAACGCCATTTACTTACACAGTTACATCCTGAAATCTTACAAATGAGCAGATTTTCCAATCCTGGAAAATATATAAACATGTATGACCAGCCAGAAACAGTCTGAGGAGTATCCAGGAGCATAAAGGTTGGACTTGCTGGTGTTGGAGGTCTTTTCCAACCTTAATGATGCTGTGATTCTATGATTAAAGGCTCTAAGGAGGAATACAGAGCTCCAGGAGTGGCAAAAAGGGAGAGTGGAGCACAGTTTTTTCCTCAATCTTTCCAGTTTAAGGCAACCTGGTCAAGTGGAAGGTGTCCCTGGCCATGGTAGGGGGTGATCTTTAAGTTCCCTCCCAACTCAAGTCATCATGATCTTAAAAATCTTCTCAGTACCACCTTTCATGCAGTTAGGAAACAAACCTAATTCTTCTGACTCCCTCTAAAAACCTAATTTTTTCTGAAACCTTCTATTTAGCCTATTAAGCAGCAGCTAGTGCAGAACAGTGTTGTCTTGCTTCCTTAAGCTGAGCAAAACCACTAGTTTAACTGAAATAAATCATCACGGATACTCAGTGAGCTGGAAATGTGTCCAATCACTGCAAGCGTTCAAGCACAGGCTGAATGGGACTTGCTGCAGCCTGGTCTAATGCAAGGCGTCCCTGCCCACAGCAGGGCATTGGAACAAGATGATCTTTAAGGTTCATTCCAACCCAAACCTGTCCATAATTCTATGAAATATTGCAGAGGAAAGGGTCCAAACCCCCATTAATTTCAGATGACCCATCAAGTAAATTAAAGCCTCCGACACATGACAATTTACAGGAAATTAGACAAACACGCACTATAGTTACAGTTTCACGTACACAAGCCCGCCCATCACCACAGCTCCGCCTCAGCTCCAGGCAAAGGCGAAAGCCTCGGCCTCGCGCTACCGGCGGTGACGTCCCACCGGGACATCCCGCAGGGTGACCTCCCGGGGGCACCTTGTCCCGAGCTCATCCCTCACCCCCGCTCCCCACCCGCACAGGGTCAGAGCTGCCCCCGGCCCTCACTCACACAGCCGGCCCAGCGCCGCCATCTTGACGGCACCGCTTCCCCTTCCTCTTCCCGCTGGGAAGGCAGCGCGCACGCGCGCGCGCTGGGCGGCGATTGGCTCGAGCGCGGGCCGTCGCGAGCGTTCGGACCAATCACCGCCCACCGCAGGCGCCTCCGGGCCAACCAGCGGCCGGCGCGGGCTTTCCCCTCAGGCGGGTGCGGGTGGCCCTCAGGACGCGGCGGGGATGGCGGAGAGCGAGGCGGAATCTGAGAGCAGCGGGGAGGAGAGCCTGCCCTCCTTCGCCTACCTGCTGCGGCCATCCCCGTGCCTCGGCGAGCCCAGCCGCCCGCGGTGTCTGTCTCCTGATCCTAATGCCGTAAAGGTTGTCAACACGATGAGCAGCGGGAGCGAAGAGG
Source organism: Bombycilla garrulus (assembly GCA_013400315.1). NCBI lineage: Eukaryota > Metazoa > Chordata > Aves > Passeriformes > Bombycillidae > Bombycilla > Bombycilla garrulus. The sequence continues at coordinate 2,720,555 of VXBU01011467.1, read as the reverse complement.
TGATGGACATCGTCCCTTTGCATGAGGGGATGAAGATGAGGGTGGGAGCGGAGCCTGAGCCTTTCAGCCTTGGCGCTGGGGATACAGGAGAAGTATCTGGGCTTTGTGCTAGTGATGACCTGATGACTTCTGGGAGCGAAGGGCTGCAGGAGGACTTGGTGCCGTCTGAAGAGGTAGCTTCTGACAGTGAGCACGGTACACGCAGTGCTGAGAAACCCTTGAGCTCCTCGCCAATCGACTCAGACAGGCCTAGCAGCCCCCCCGTAAGCAGAGAAAGGCCAGAAACATCGCTCCCTCTGAAGAAGCGACAATATGGTCAGCAGGAACCGGAGGCAACCTGCCAGAATGCCTGGCAGAGAGAGAAGGAGCAAGGAGCAAAGAGGAAGGAGCATGAGGAGGAGAAAGAGAGGAGGAGAGCTGTTGCCAAGATGCTGAGAGCTCAGCGGCCAGGAGAGTGCCAGAAATACATAACAGTGGTGCTAGATCCAGGTAGTTGTCCTCACAGCCTGCACCTGCCTTGTACTGACTGTTGTCTCCTTTCTCTGGAGGCCTGACCCGTGCGTTGATTTCAGTCATCTTACAGGTAGAAGGTGGAGAGCAGATCCTTAGTGCTTTGCAGGCTGCCAATTATTCCTGTGTGCTTGAGAACCACGCTGTTCCCTGCAGCATCACTTGGAGGAGAAAGACCGTGTCATCAGAGGTATGCAAGCAAAATTTTGATAACCTTGCCCTTTCCTTCATGTGTTACTTGCAGTCGTCAGTAATTGTACTTAGCAACCCAAGTAAACGCCCTCTAATCTCCCTGCTCAGAGCTCTGAGTGGGAGTCTGAGTGAATTCTAAACAGACTGTGGCCTGTTTGTTTTCATATCTGAACAGATGGGAGGAGGAGATGAATGGACAGAAGAACCAAATGTCCTGGTTCTGCTTGGCTTGGAGGAGTTTTTGTCCATGGCTCACAACTACAAGCAAGTGAGACCACTTTTGACCTTTGTGCTCCTGAACATGCCTTGATGCAAAAAGCTGTGTTTTGCCATCCCTCCTACTGGCAGGAAGGTTTTGGTGTGGGAAGAATGCAGGGTTTCATTAAAACAGAAATCTGGGTTTAGGAGCCATTAATGGCTTGTATAATGTAAAGTTCTCACAAGCTTTCTTCACTAGTTAAAATTGTTCACACATTCCTGAAGAGTTCCATTTTCACATCGAGTGGGTTTATTTTTGTTTTTTCTTTCTGCTCTAACTGTACACGGGATCAAGTCTTGCCTGCTTGTTCTGAAGAGCAAAGGTGAACAGACTCATCTGCAGACCTGCAACCAGGGCCATAATTTGCTGTGCTTCTCTGTGTACCTCACAATGGTTTTAACTCCTTGTGTTTCCCATTCACCTTTGTAGAACGCTGGTGGCTCTGCAGAAAGGCAGAGGGAGACCCTGCAGAGCTGTGTAGCTCATATGATGGAGAAAATTCCTGGGAGAATTCTGGCTCTGGCAGTAGTTGGAGTAGAAAATTATTTCAGGTCAGACTTCTTCCCTCTACATGTTTCTGTGTTTTCTCTGGCCTTGAAAAAATGCCATAGATATTTATGTTAATTCCTTCTAGCAAAGACTTGGAGTACAGGAGGCTTCCCAGAACTGCTCCTCCAAGTATTTTACAGAAACAGAACCAAAGGTCCATCCAGACTGTCATCCCAGTCTTACTTTACTCTTTTTAGGTCTCTCCAAGTTCAGCCAAAACAAAGGCTGCGTCAGACAGCAGCGAGTGGGAATCAAGAGAAGTGGGGGAAAAGGAGAAAAAAGGAGGTTAAGGATTCTGGCCTGGAATTATCCAGAATGGATGTGAAAGAAGTGAGTGCTTTTAGAACAGACATGTAGCCGTCATCTGTTGTCTCCCAGTATTTGAACATTTGACCCAGTCACACAGTTTTGTGGATGGGAGTACACTAATTATTCATTAATCCATCAGTCTCTGGACAGAGCTCTTTGGGTTCAGCTCCCCACTGCTCACTCATGTGTCTGCTCCCACACAGACTGATATGTCTCATTCACCTGGATACTGATGTCAGTCCCAGCGCCTCTTGCCCTCCATGGCCCATTGGCAAAGCCCACTGGTTTGTAACAGGAGCCACAGAGCTGAGGCAGCTCAGAGGCCACTGAGGTGACATTAACTGTCAGGAGACAGACTGCACCTAAATACTTCAGTGTCTTAAGTTAACTGTTCCTAAAATGGAGAGAGAGTGAAGGTTCTTGTCCTACAGCAGGACATGTGTGACCCTTTTCTGCTTTAGACAAAAATGGAATTTGATGCAACAAGACTGATTGTGCCATTTGTTGTTCCCAATGGTGATACAGGCCATGATGGATCTGCAGCTGAGCACAGAAGTCCAAATCAGCATTTTTGAGAGCAGTGAGGAGCTTGGGGAATATGCCACTATGTTCACAAAAGCTGTGGCTGAGGCACCGTACAAGTGAGTAAGCAGAGGAGGTTTGGTCCTATCTTTGGAGAGGCTGCGCTTCAAGCTACTGGGAAGGAGTAGCAGGTACAACACAGGGTAATGGTTCTCAAAGGTGCAGGTGACAGAGCAGCTGCTATTGCAGCTCCTTCAACACAAGACTTGTTCTTGAAATCCATGTCCTGCCCACAGAGAGGTCAGGACAGATCCTGGTTTCATAGTCACAGGCTGGTTTGGGTTGGAAGGGACTTAAAAGATCATCTAATCCAACCTGCCATGGGCAGGGACACCTTCCACTGGACCAGGCTGCTTAGTGCTCCATCCAGCCTGGCACTGAACACTTCCAGGGATGGGGTATCTGCAACCTCTTTGGGTATGCACAACTTCTTTGGGCAATTTGTTCTGGTGCCTCACCACCTTCAAGTTTCACGCTGAAGCCCTCATATCAAGTAGAACTCTTGTTCTGAGTCAGATTTTTGGAGTGGGAAGGGAGTCTGAACAGGGTTGGCTGTTAGAGTGCCAGCTTTTCTTCAGTATATAACCAAGAGACATGCCTGAGAATGACTCTTGGCTCTCTCCATTGATAAAGGAGGACAGCAGCTTGTTGCACAGTGATAGCTAAGAAAGCCATCTTGTGCAGTCTGAAGCAATCCTGGCATTCCTATCACAGCAGCTGCTGGGTTTTCATGTCAGCCATGACAAGAGATGTCATTAAAAACGACATCTAAAAGTGTTTTATTATGGTTGACAGCCAGAAGGTGAATTTTTGTTTACCGCTTTGTCTGCAAGTTGGCTTGTGTCAGGGATTGCTGCTGAGTACAGGATTGTTTTGTTTTCAGTAGCAATCTGGGTCTTAAAGAAATTGGTAATGCGTGTGAAGAAAACAGGGTCAAATTGTTCCTGTTTCCTTTGATGCCAGTTGTGTCTGACAGCTCAAGTGAGGGATGGCGCTCTGGCTCTGTCACAACAGATGGCAGGGACAGGATTTTCTTCACAGCCTCTTTGTCTCATTTGCTTCCTCCTTCCTTGTTCTCCCCAGGCGAGAGCGAGAGAACACAGGGTTCTCTTTCTACTTGGAGAAGGGCTGTTGTGGAGGGGTGAAGGTGGATCCTTCTGGAAAGGGTCTCTTGAAAGTTTGGAAGAGGCAGATTCAGCAATTTAACCGTGTCAGCTCTGAGATGGCTGAGGCTATCGTGTCTGCCTACCCTTCTCCTCAGCTTCTGATCCAGGTGAGGATGCCTCAGGGATACCCAGCACTGTGTGCAGGCAGCCAGCTCATGCAGGAAGTGGAAGAAGTGTTTGAATCAGTATTAAATTAGACACAAGTAAGTTAGCAAAGGAACCGATTCTTTGACATCCATTGTTCTGGCTTCCCACTGGCTCCACTCTCCAAGCTCACACATGGCACTTGGGCAGAGACCAAGCGAAAAATGCATGGACATTGTGGAAGGGCAGCAGGTCCAGGTGCACAGCTTGGATTGTTTTTGTGAGCAGTGGATGCAAGTGGGTGACCCCGTTGTTCCCTTTGTGTCACTTTTAGGCCTATGAGAGGTGCTTCTCGGACCAGGAGCGGGAGAACATGCTGGCCAATATCCCAGTGCACCGTGGGGAGGGGGTGACAGCCACCTCCCGGCGCATCGGGCCCGAGCTGTCCCGGCGCATCTACCTGCAGATGACCTCCCTGGATCCCGACCTCTGTCTGGATTTTACTGGCTAGCACAGGCAAAAAGGGTTTTACTGTTTGTCCTGTTAAGTGTTCCGTTTTTGGATTTCACTGGGTAGCTCCAGGGAATAAGGGTTTTACCATTTTTCAAGTTTTCAGTTTTCTTCTGTGAAGAAGTTCTTAGATAACACTCATTGATTCTTGTTTAAAGACTTGAAGCACATTTAGACTTTATTGTAGCAGGAAAAGAGTTGGATAAGGTTGCTGAATAGTTGGAGTTTACACAAGAAAGATGGCAAACATCTTCCCTAAGCACAAGTTGCACACAGTTTATAGTATGTTGTTTCATTTGTCTTTCTATAAAATAAATAATTTTTAAGAATAACCTTTGCTTCTTAACATGGTATCTTGAACATAGACAGGTAAGTCCTCTGTTGAAAGGAATACTTCCTCTTGGTCTCCTGAACTGCAAGGACTTACCTTCTCCCTCCTTTGGGACAAATCCTGATGCTAGAGCAGCATGGTGCTGCCCCCTCAGCACCTGCTCTAGTGAGTGAAAGAACTTTACCTTGCACAACAGCCTCTCCTTGTTCTGCTGTAGCAGATGGGAATGAGTAAGACTAATTTTCAGATGTAAGTTTAGAGTGCTCTGATTCAGTCTCCAGACGGCTTAATCTAGAGAGGGTCTTGAAATCTGATTATAAGTGCTGGAATTATGAGGTCTAAACGGTTGGCAGAAAAAGCTTCCTTTTAATTAGATTGGGGACCACGGCCTGTCCGTGCAGCCATCAGCACTTGTGGGCACACAAGGACAGTTGAGGGGCTTTGTAACAGCGTTGCTGAGATGAGTACTTGGAGAATTAAACTGCATCCTATGTGTGGAATTAACTCTTTGGAACCCTGCTGCCTCCAGTGGAAAAATCCCTACCTGCCCTGCTCGTTCTAGGCATCCAGCAGGAGCCCTGGCCTGGCCAGAAGTGCTGCTGACCTGAATCTATAAATTGTATAAGCCCTGTGCTTGCCAGCCTATGCAACACTCATCTGCATGGAGGAAACATTGCTTTAGATGCTGTTTGTCACCTTCCTGAACGTTTCTGCATAGGGAGTGAGGATCTTTGAAAGAATGGGATAAGTTAGACACACAAAGCAAAGCTTAAAGGTGTTTGAAGGATGCTTTGAAAACATGCATCTTCCTAAGGCGGAGGCAGCCCTTCCTTCCTTTTATCTGATACTTGTGCTGCTGCACTCTCCTGTGTGATATTCAATCTTATCACTGGGTTACAGAAAAATGAAGGTTTACTGCTGTGATGGTTTCCCCATAGCATTGCTCCTGGCAGCAATAATCCCAGGTATGAGAAGAGGGAACGATTCTGGAGACCATTGAAGGATGTCTCAGTGGAGTCTGCAGCACAGATATTCTCTGAAACTTGAACTTCATTTTGTACTCACAAAGCCCTTAAGGTTATGAAAAACTTCTGCTTGATGGGGATTTTTAAAGGAAATTTTAAAATGAATGATTTTAAATAATTTTTAAGGACATTCTAAATAATTCACCATTGCTGAGGTGAGTTTTCCTCTCGAGGTGCAAACCACCAATCCTCCCAGCCTTCCGCAGCCCCGAGGCTTCCCCTGTCCTGCCAGCAGTGCTCCCACAGTGCCACCCAGTGCTGCTTCTGCAGCTGCAGCAGGCAGGAATTATTCCCATGTACTTGGACATCATTTGTGGCTGTTCCTAAAAGGCCTAATTAAAATTAACAACATAAAGATCCAGTTCAGACAAATTGCTGTGAAAACTGTTGTATTGAAAATTTTCAGCTCCTTTCAATAGCACATCAGCCTCTTTGCTCCAACATAGGGATGCATAGCCATCCTACATGCCTGTAATTGGTCCTGGAGTGGGGCCTTACTGTATTATTCCCATACAGCCATACCACCAATTTTAGCACAAACAGAAATGAGAGCAAGGAATGGATATGTATTAAAAACCTTCCAGCTCAGAGCTACAGCTGTCTCACCCAGGTGATGTGAGGGCTGCTTGTTCCCATTCCTACAGGCTGTCAGCTTCCTGTACCTCACAATCCTGGTGAACACCACTCGGAGGCAAGGAGTGGTAACAAGTTTAGGTTAACGTGCACAGATAACGGGAGTTACAGGCTGAGAGACATGCACAACAAAGATAGTTTGAACAATAGCTCTGCTCTGTGGAGTGGACCAGCAAACCAACGCTGACTGGTTCAAAGCAGTTTCATCAGAACACAATTCCATAGGAATTCTGGCTGCGTGGATGGCGGAAGGAGATGCTGACGAAGCAAGTGCCCATCCAGGACGATCAATGCTGTGAGTTGTGCTGTAGCATGTTCTGCAGGGTTTTGTGGTTCTGCAGGGCAGCCACCACGTCCTCGTAGAGGGTGTTGACGCTGACGCACAGAGGTTGATGCTGCAGCTCCGTCAGCTTGCAGGCAGCCAGAGTGCAGAGGATGCAGAAGAGCACAAAGAGCAGGACTCTCAGCACTGAGCGCGACCACGAGGCCTTGTGCCGGGGAGGCTGAGGGGGACGGGAGCTGGAGGCTGGCTCTGCAGCGAGAAATGAACAGGACAGAATGGGAGGAGTTAATCAACTCTTAACAGGCTGTGCTCACAAGCAAACTGTTCAGGTAAGATGCTTAATCCTCTGCTGCAGTTGGCTTTTGATGTGAATTTTCATCACTTAGCTCTGATAAATTAGTAGATGTGCAGGATTTAACTTCTTAGGATGGAAAGTTTCAGATCCAGTTTCAGGCAGCAGTGAAGAGGGTGTAAAGCACCTCTGTGTTGCACAAGATCTGATTATGCAAATGTAGTTCAGCAGACTTAAGAAAAAATGAGTGAAGTTCTCATTAGGAACAGCTGGAGAACTTCCTGACTTGTAGCTCCATGTAGTTCATGGGAACACAGGCAAAGAGGAAAAGGGCACAGCAGCAGTTTATCAGAACTCCTGCAAGTGCACCCTGACCCTCTCCCAGTACCTAGGCTGCATGAAAGCAATTCTGGCAGCATCACAATCTGATGAATGAAATGAAACCTGACACAATCCCACCCAAAATGGACACTACTTACTTCGGGTGTGCACCGTTTCCTTTTTAGTTTTCTTTTCCATCTCCTGTTTTGCTGCTTTCTGAGCGTCGTACTCCCGCCTCCTGCGCTCCTTTTCCTCCGCCTTCTCCCGCTTCCGCAGCTCTCTCTCCTGAGCCTCCTTTGCTCGCTGCTCTGCTTCACGCTTCTTCTCCATTTCTAGGGGTTAACAGCAAGGTTTTCCCTTTTTTCTAAAGGGTTGTCACTGCCATTTTCCTTATTATCTTATTATCCCAACTGGAATGAGGAAACCAATTAAACAACCATCCTCTTTTTTGTAGTTTTATTTAGTATTACATACCTTGCCTTTTGCTGTGCTTTTCTTTCATGCTTTTATAGGTAAACTATAGCACATTCCATCTAACTACCCATTCCATTCCAGATTCCATTCCTTTCCAGCTAACTATTCCATTCCAGATTTAACTACTCCTCAGGCCAAGAAATCACATAGTTACCCCCCTACTATCTTTCTCCTTCCAGCTTTTTTACCCTACTACTCCCTGAGTACTTTGGGTTTGTGTGGCTACAAGTATGTGTTAGATGGCAATTTGTGAGACTGTGATCAGAATGTCTGGGTGTGTTAAGAGAGACCAAGTGCAGTCCTCAGCACGTGGGGACTCTTTGTGCCTACCTCTCTCTGCCTGGAGTTTCCGCTGCCGCTGTCGATCTTGCTCGGACTGGATTGCTTTCATATGCTGCAGTACCTTAAAGGGCCAAGAAAACAACCTGAGGGCTGTGCAGAAGCCTTGTGGCACAGTCAGTTTGGAACAGAACAGATGGAGTGTGGCTGAGGACAGGGAGCTGGGGGCTGACCCCCACCCCTCACCTACCCCTACAGCTACGGCTCTGAAAAGAACTCACAACTTATGTTGAGTCTCTTGTTAAAAAACAGATCTTCCCATTAAAAACAAACGTGGCAAACTGGTGCTCGTGATACAGAGGATCACAGAACATTTCTATTTATGTTTGCCAGAACTTCTCCAGAGGTTTTTGTACTATCAGCACAGACATGGATTATTATGTCTGATTATGCCTCCACTTTCTTGGCAGCCAGCATTTAATCCTCTCCTAACTCCACTAATGGAGAAGCATCCTCCTCAGCCAGCTGTTTGCTCTGCACAGGCACAGCAGTCGTGGATTCAATGCAGTGGACCTGCACATCACTCCCTGAAGAAACTTCAGGCTCCTGCAGTAGCTGCCCAGCTTGCTAAGCAAACAGAGGAAGAATCACTGGCAAAGCTATGAAAGGAAAAAAAAATTAGAATAAAAGCAGACTCCTTACCTTGACAGCAGCCTGCTTACACTGCTTCTCATCCAGACAGTCTCCTGCCACTTTAGCCAGGACAGGATCCAGGGGATTGTCCTTCAGATCCAGCCACTTCAGGTTCTGCAAAAAGGCACAACAAAGGGCAGGCTGTAAGAGCACAGCAATCTTGGAATTATTTAAGAGATCCAAAGCAGAAGCAAAGAACTGCTTCAAGTTTTCACATGAATGAAACAGGTACAGAAGAGCAGCAGAGATGTTTTTCAATAGACTGAGGGGATTTTCACTGAGCTGCCTGCGGTGCAGAGCCAGCTGAATTCTGGAATGGGTAGTCAGCAGGATGGATGCTTTACCAGAGAAATCAACTTGAGCAGGATCACAAGACCTTGGGCTGCATCCCAAAGCTTTACGTAACTGCCCAGCAAAGAGTTTTACCTTGAGCTGTGCAAAGCTGACTGGCAGGGTGACCAAGCGGTTGTTCAGAAGGTCCAGGTGCTGCAGATTGACCAGGCGGCCAAAGTCCAAGGGCAGCTGTTGCAATCGATTTTTACTCAAATCCAGCTTCACCAGATGCATCAAACTGCAGAAGTCTGACTAAGAACCAAAGATAACCAAGAGAAAGCTGGTGAGCACCTTTATGGAAGAACCTCAGCAGGAATAATGTGGAGACAGCCTGCACCTCACATCAGGCACAAATCCTTGACTTACTACAGGACTGTGATGGAGGAAAATCACTCTCCTCCTTTGCCTTGGAAGATGGAGGTGAGACACAGTGGGACAGATATGAAAGACTGAGAAGATTATGGATGATAATACCCCAGGAACAAACCCGAATCTCGATTGCTGATGAAACTCCTCTGTATTCACCTGGGGATGCTCTGGAAGGAATGTACTGCAATCTTCACACAGGTCAACCCTGTACTCTGTCCTGCCTCAGCCAAATCCACTGCCCGTGAACGGAGTCATTCACCCAGGGCAGCAAAACTGCCAGTTCCACAGTGCCTGGCGAGCCTCTACTGAAGCACCAGCTATCTTTCCAAATATTTCCCAGCAGACTCATCCCCACGGAGGCTCTCTAGCACCTTACCGGCAAGGAAATCAGGTTGTTACAGGACAAATCCAAGACAGTGGCTTTCGGAAGAGCAGCCTGAAAGACAAATAAGGCACTGAATGAACATGGAGGTTCACCGTAGCCCCTCTGACACCTGCTAGTTCTGCGTCGGCCTCTGCGGCTTCTCCCGCGTCAGTCTGTCCATCCCCCGCAGCTGTTCCTCCGAGGTCACGTCATCTCCAGATCCATCTCTGGGTCCAAAAGGGGTCTCATCCCGGGACAGCAGTGACTAGCGGCTGCCGGGCCCGCGGGACACAGAACCCCTCTGCTTTCAATAATACCTGCAGGCCGGGTCACAAGCCCCCTGCGCATCCGGCTCCCCTACGCTGCCCGTTCCCCGGNCCCCGGCCCCCGCAGCCGGTCCCCATCCCCGCCGGGGGGCCTGCGGCCGGAGACTCACCAACTCCCGCACCGGCACCTCGTTCAGATCACAGAGGCTCAGGTCCAGCTCGTTCCCGTCCAGCTTGTCCTTCAGGCTGAGCCCCTTCCCGCTGCCCCGCGACATGGCTCCGTCGGCGGCTGCCCGCGGGGGATGCGGCTCGGCACGGGGAGGCGGCGGGGCTCGGTTCGGAGCGGCTNCCCGGAGCGGGGCCGCACCGCCACCGGCACTACCGCACACCACCCGCCCATTCCCTTAGCCTGCTGGCTGATGGTCGAGCTCTGCGTACTTTCAAACCTCAGCAACAAGGAAGGAGATTTAATCCCCGAAGCAGAGAGCGGCCAATAAGATCAAAGCGCTGTCTCAGGAAGACGAGTTACTTACTTGTTGGTGGAATTGTCTTGTTAAGGTTTAAGGCTTGATCCAATGATCTCAGACTTAGTGGGAGGTTAACAAAGCTTGGGAAGATGTGCTACTGATAAAGGGAACAAGGAATGCAGGATTTGCGGGCTACAAGGACATTAGGCATAATTCCCAAGATAAGGAAGAAACTAATAAAGCTAACTCAGCAATTGGGTTGAATCAGCTCCAAGTGGGTAAAAGGTAATTCTCTCAGGGGCAGATTGTGATCACCTACTCATGGCCACAGACCCAAGAAACCCACCAATCCAAAAGAAGAGAAAGACCAAGCCTGTGAACTAATTAGCATGGGATGTGAAAGAATCATTAACCAATGGAAGATAAAATACTAATTAATATGGGAACTAGGTAACTTCTAGCCAATGAACATTAATGCCTTTGTTTGCTAAAATATATAAATAGAAAAAGTTTTAGCATGCTGGCTTTGTGGATTTGCCATCCAGGACAGAACTGTAAATAAACCATATACCTCGACTCTGTGGTCAACCACAGGGTGCGGGTTGGCCTCTTGCACACCAGGTAGGGGAACCTATTTTGGGACACACGGGCACAGCTCAGGGCATCCCCAAAGCCGTCCCACCAGGTCTGGGACCCTGGCCAGGCTGGCATGAATTTAGATTTGGACTGTATGAAACAGCCCTGCAGAAGGAAGGAGAGCTCCCAGCCAAGATCCATGGGCAGGGAGGTTTGCATCCAGTCACATCACCTGTCACACACAGAGAACCAACCAGATTATGGCAAATAATCCCAACAGAAACCCAGGGATGTATACCTTGTTTTGAAATACCTGATACAGCTGCTTATATCTGTCCACACTCTCCCTAATCCAGGGAGTGATTCCCTCTCAGTTGGGCTGTTACATTACCTCACCATGTCTCTTCACAGGAGGAGCGCTTAATGGATATTCTTGCTTTGCTCCCAAGGCTCCAGTCCCACAGGAGCAAAGCAGTCTCTTAATTCTCTGTGGAGAAATCAGTGAAAGAGAAGGAAGCCTGAGGCAGAGCCAAATTAGTGTTACCTGGTAATGGGATTACAGCAAGGACTAACCGTGAATTTCCTGACCTCTGTGCTATTTGTGATGTTTGGGACATTGCAAAGATATTTTCACTACTGCAGCACATCTACCCCATGGATGCATTAGTTCGTTTTTAAGCTGCCAGTGAATTTCTTCCAACACCCCGAAACCAGCATTAGCTCAGTACGAGGCAACTGAGGCCACAGAGGTCTCTGAACAAAGGCACCCCAAAACAGCACGCAAGGATTTGCCTCATAGAAACTACAATAAAGGTCTGCCTGAGGCTGAGGTGCTCCTGTCCAGGAGATTATGGAAGTTTTTCAGAGCATGTTATTGTTCTTCCAAATATGAGCAGAATTTACAGAGCCCTCACCTGAGAAGACCAAGGTCTACTTTATCCAAGAATCAAACCCCATACCTCAGCTTTTCACAACCACATTTGTAGTTGGAGGGAAGGGCAAGAGAGGACCTGCTCCAGGGAGTGGTGGGGAAGCCTGTCTTTCCAGATCTCCAAGGGAGGCAGCTGATTACTGATCCCCTCGTTACCCTGAGCCGGTGAGGGATTCCTGTGATGGGCTGTGCTGTTCCCTTCCATGCCTGGGAGGCACCAAATACAGTCCAGCTCTGGAGAGCAAAACCCAGAGGGGCTCTGAGGGGGCCTGAGCAAGACCCTCTGCATCGCTGTGAAAAGCAGTGCTACAGAGACTGAAATATGTGTTTACACAAATCCAAGAGCCTTTGGCTCCTGGCAAAAAAAAACCCCAGGGTATAGATGGGTTACAAAAACTGAAACCTGCCTACTTATTTGTGATTAATAGATTTTTAAAATCTTGATTAGAAGTGAAGGATACCTTATGCAATGGTGTATGAAATGGTATTTCTTCAGAGGTCCTTTGCTTTGATCTCAAACAAACATACCCAAATGTCGAGGTCATATTGTTTCTGCATAATTCATGGTTTAATTATTTCTTTAACCAGGATTCACCCTCTGGGCTAATGTTCATAATGTGGGAAGATCAAACCAAAAGTCATCCTTAATTTTATTTATTACAGGTTTGCATTAATTTTTCCCCCCTGTGGTTATACAATACCCAGAGCTCTGATACTCCATCAGCACAAAGACAGCTGCTCTGCTCTAGCCAAAGCGTGGAAGGACAACTGGCCACAGATGTCACACAGCTTTGCATCCCCTGTGGAAATCCAGAAACTCGCCTCGCTGCTGAGTTCAGTGGGATTCACTGGAAGAGGTATCTGTGCATGTAGGCTAGAAGGACTTTGAAGCTCCACAAGACACACAAAGCATAGCACAAGGCACAACTGTGCACTCTGCTAAAGGTTGAGAGAACATCAGCAAGGAGAAGGGAGCAGGAAGTGCTGAGGGAAGTGGGATGAACACTGTTGATCTCATGGTGATCTAGTGATCCTTACTGGGCCTGAGCTGGCCGTGCCAGCCTGGGCATCGAAACCATTCACAGACTCTCAGAAGACCTCTGTAACCCCTCTGCAGCCAAGGCAAAATTTTCACATTTCAAGGAAAAATTGAAACTTTCCCTAACATTGTCACTGCTGCCGCCAAACAAATTCCTCGTGGACTAGATGCACACTGGGGAAAATCCTTGTTGTTTCTAAAAGCAGGTGTCAGACACTAGAGGTCTGGTGGCAGTTGGTATTTCACTCCATTACAAGCACAATTTGGGCTTTGATGTCTGAGATTCACCATTCTGAGGTTGATATTTATGCCGTTGTTCATCAGCACCATTTTGCTCGATGTGATACGGATACACTGTGTCTCCTCCTCAGCATCAGCGCGGCTGCAGATCTCAGCAGCACCACGCTCCTCACCTGGTGCCTGTCCACACCTCTGCGCTGATGTGAGTGGGTCTCAGCCTGCCCGGATCTGGAGCAGCTCTGCAGTTCCCAGCTGGTCTCTTCTTCTCCACAGAGAGTGCCTGAAGGTGTTAGTGGGGTGCTAACTGATAACTCACTGAGGGGATAGCGCTGGGGGCCAGCTGGCGGCTCACAGGGCTCAGGCACCAAGTGATTACAGGCGGAGATAAGCAGAGCCAAATGATGGTCGTTGTCTCGCACCAAAGTCCATCTCTGCTCGTTGGAGTGGAAGGGCTTATTCGGGGTGTAACAGTGGTTGGGTCAGGCTGATAGAACAGGCTGGGAAGAAGAGATAATGGAGCGGGAATGCACAGGGAAGAAATTGTCGTGCGCAGCTTGCGCTGGGGAGCGGCAGAGGATGGGGCAGAGTCCGACGGGACTCTGCGGGTTTCCTCTGAGCCTCCAGCCCCCCTTGCGGAGCGGGCAGGGCGGGCTCTTTCTCCGCTTCCCTTCCCCCCGGTGCCTCCTCCCGGCCGGCGAAGGGTCCCGGGGCCGCGGGAGCCGCGGGCGGAGCGGAGCGGGGCTGGGGCCGGGGCCGGGGCGGGCCGAAGAGCGCAGCGCCCCCGAGCACCGAGCGGCGGGACACGGGACAGAACAGGACACAGCGGGCCGGGTCGGGTCCCGCCGGGTGCTCGGGTGCTGCTGGCGCTGAAGGAATGGCCACGGCCCGGCTGGCAGCACTGCCCCGGCAGGGGCTGCGGCTCCTGCGCCGGGCGGGCGAGCGGCGGGGAGCCCCGGCGGGCAGGTAGGGTTGGGCTGGGGAACGGGACTAGAGCGGGTGGAGCGCTGTGCGGCTGTAGGGCACTGCGGGCTGTAAGGGATCGTTACAGGGGACAGGGGGCTGTGGATGAGGAGGAGCGGGGGCTGTAGGGGGCAGAGGGCTCTGGGGTTGGGGAGCCGTAGGCGCAGAGGCTGCAGAGGATGGATGGACACCCTGTGTGATGGGGGACGGGGCTGTAGGGTGGCTGCAGAGCGCTGTGGGTGTCCAGCTAGGCCAGTGGCTGCACTCAGGGAGGGCATATTCATCTCGGTGAGTAACCCTTGGCTCTCCTAAAAGCCCTCCAAAGTGGCAGAAGGCAGGCTGTATCCCCTGGCTCTGGCTCACCCCAGCTGGGCTGGGGCAGGGATGAACCCTGCACAGCGGGCAAAGGGAAGTGAAGACATGGCAAGGGCTGAACTTTGTGCAGCAGCTCCATCCGGATTGCAGCAATGTGAAACGTTATCAAACGGCTTCCCCATCCTCCTTCAGAGCTCTGACTTGAAGTCAGTGTCCCTGTCCCCTGTGGTCCTGCAGCCCCCAGGCTGCTGGGTGACCCAGCAGGTCCGGGACACCAAGAAGCTCTGGGACTTGGGAAGTCAGGGCAGTTCTTTGCCTTGCTTTTCTCCAGTGCTGCCTCTTGGAGCAAGTTCATGTGAAACGCCGGCAATGGGAAGTATTCAAGTATTCGGTTTTGGGAAAGGCTCTGAAGGGTTACCTGATATTCAGAGTAATAATCACTGGGATGAATGACATTCAGTGAGCAATTCCAAGAACCAGGTGGGGTATTCCTTGTTTTTCACAGATAGGGTTTGGGTGGTTTTTTTCAGCTGGTTTGATATTAGGAGTGAGGTGGATGAAGCCACTTAATCATAGGCGTGTGAAGAAACAGGGTCAGAAGGGAAGCACGATAGAGCTTGCTGCTCTGTCCACTCCACCCCAGAATTGAAACTGAGGGACAGCAACACAAAGCCCTTGGAGAAAGAGAGAATGTATTTAGAGAGTAAACACTTTATAGTAATGTTATTAAAAAGTTTATTAAATTCTGCCCCTAGGCTTGTTTATCTTTTTGGCAGGGAGAGTGCAGAGAGCAGAGTGTACAATGGAAAACAAAACCAGGAAGTTGCTGTAGGAGGAGTCTGAAGACCCTGGGAACTTGATCTCTCCTTAAACAAAATAATAAATAATAAAAAGTAGTAAGTATCTGGTTAACTCCTTAGTCAACAGTTTAAAGCAGAAGTGAGGACAGAGCAGAGTTGATTTTCACCACCCTTTAACTGCAGTCATATTACAGAAAAGACCCAAAAGCTCTTGTTTTGGGGAGAGAAGCTCCTGGTAGATGTCCATGAGCAAAGGAACTGGCAGAATCAGTGAACCTGTCCAGGAATGAACTTTGTGTTTGGGACAGTTCCCAAGCTCTGGGAATGCAGGGCATTTCTCTCAGGTGCAGAGGCAATGTCCTCTGGTCAGTGTCCTTCACACTGGGGCAAAGGGGACAGGAGGTTACACTGCCTTGTTTTCTCTCTCATCGCTTTTGATAATTTCTGTAGAGACTGGTAAAGAGTTAAATGGTGAAAACGGATCTGGTTATCTTATATCAACAACTCCAGACTGTTGATTAGGGCTGTTCAGAGAAAAATACAAAGAGCTCCTAGGATTAGTCCAGAGTGCTTGCTTCAGTCTGATCATTTCTGCTTCTTGCCATCAGGCAGGAGAGCTCTGGGATTGCTGGGATTTGGCTGCTCTCCTGCCTTTTGCCGGGAAGAGGAGGAGGGTGCCTTTTCCCAGATCTCTGATGTGTCTCTGTTGAGCTGTGTTGCTGAGCTCAAGGGCTCTGGAGTTCTGCAGGAACAGCCTGTGGATGAGGCTGGCTCATTTGCAGGCTGAAACGTGCTGCTAACAAAAGGCATATGCTCTCCAAAAGCCATGGTTTACACTCTGTGCTGACACCCAAGAGCAAGGAGAGTTTTATTTGCTCTCCTTTGCTGAGTCACAGAAATGGTCTGATATCAGACCATTAGTCTTGTTTTATCTCCAGCAGCACCAGATGTTTTGTAGGAAGAGGTGAAGGGTGAATTACTTGTTTTCTGTAACAAAGATTAACACAAATGATTTCTAAATCCTTTGGACCCTTTTTTTTCTAGAGGTCTCTTGGTACGTTCTCTCAGATCAGATACGTACACTTGCTGCTGGCTGTAGGCAGGAGGGAGAGCAGCCCTGTGTGATTTCCAGCATGATGCTGCTGGTAATGAACAAACTTCATACTTTGTGTCTGCCTCCTTCATTCCACTCCTGACCCCCAGTGCTTCCGCTGTTGAAGTTATACAGAAATGGTGAGGCACATGTGAATGTCAGACCAGAATCAGGGGAGCTCAGACTCGATGGCAGCTGAGAATTTGCCTGAATGTATTTGAAGAGATTGTGTGAGTTAGTGCTTTGAGAGGAGTCAGTGACTCTGGGTAATAAGCATGAGATATCTTAGCATTCTTAACCTCTAATTTCAGTGCTGCTGATGCTTTCGTTTGAAAATTGAATGCTTGGGATCTCTGCGAGCAAGCTGTGTTCACAGTGTGAAATACAGCAGTATTTTCTCAGTATTTTTGAGCATGTGGCTTGGTAATTATATCTTTTACTGCTCTTTGATGCACTTTCATCTTCATGTTTGGGGGTAGGGAGGAAACCAAGCCATGAAACCTGGAGCTTTGTGCCTTCTTGCATTTAGTAGAAAAGTCTGGTTCTAGAAATCCAGTGAAACCCTTTGGCTCTTCAGGTTTGGAAGATATTGAGGCAGTAAGCACAGAGAGCCTGGTCTGTGTAAAGCTTTGCCAAGACATGACAATGTAAGACATTCTCCTTTTCACTGGCAACGCAGGATTGTGGAAGTACCTCTTTGAAAGCTGACTGCGGAGAGCAGGAGACTCTTTCAGCTGGACACTTTGGATTCTGATAGAATTTTCTCAATCTGAATTTCGTAGTATTTCTTCCCCTCTCAAGTCTCTTTTTGTGATGATTTTTTGTTGTTTATTTTTTCCCAGTGCCGAGCCTGCTTGGCTCCTAGTGGCCCCTGAGATGGTGCTGGGGGAAGATCTCTTACACAATGGAATCAGCAGCTGCTCCCTCCCTGCTCCAGCCCTTCCTGGGCAGGGAATTTAGGGTCAGGCTCTGCTGACACTGGAGATGACTTGGCTCGAGGGGGATGTGAGTGTGACTTGCCTCGTTAAGTGTTTTAACAAACAGCCCGAGGGTTCCTCATCTGCCCTCGTGACAGGGGACAGGGACTTCCCCTTTCAGCCAGCAAGTGGCTGTGGGTGGCTGCACTGGCTTTTACTGCTCTCCCAGGAGCATTCATCTTCCCCTTGCTGAAAGGAGAGTTTTTTTTCTACCTTTTATTTTATAGAACCTATGTTTATAAAGGCCTTTCTTCAGAGCTTTCTTTCATCTCCTTGTTTATCTATGTGCTTTGCCCGAGTTTTCAAGCAATAAAAGGTAGATCAGTTTCGCACTTACCCTCCCTTCTCCTCAGGCAGCCTTACAGCCTTGATGTGAGTTGCCCAAGAGCTTGGTAAGGAGAGATGGCTGAACAGAGCTCGTGGGAGTTTACACAATCCTCCTGTTGCCAAAAAGCAGTGAGGGGAAATAAGATCAGGTCATTTGTTTGTCTCTTGGACCAGTACTCCCACAAAGGTAAAATCTAGTTTTTTGTTCTCTGAACACTGCCTTTCACTCCACATAGGAGGTAACTCCATGTTCCGGCTTGTTTCTTGTGGGCAGGAAAACGAATCTTTTGTGGCAGTAACACCAAGTCTTTGCAGAATATTGATCCTATAGTAGGTGGGCATTTAGGCTGAGCTATTTTTCCTCTTTAAGGCAGGGATTTCCCCATTATACACTGAATTATACATGGCCTCTGTGCTGTGCACCCTACAAGTGTCCCTTAGCCCTGTCCCTCCTGGTTGTCTCCTGATGTTGGAATGGAGGAGCTGAAGTTGTGGAGGAAGGCAGAGAGGAAATGAGGAGGGACAGAGAACATGGGGAGCTGCCTGGGGAGGGAGACAGCGTGGTGGGAGGTGGCTGCTGAAGCAGAGAGAGGAGATGGAGAGAGAAACCCAGGTAGGAACTGCAGCACTCAGGTGGTCAGGAGCTGTGGTTTGAGGGGAGATTGCTGATCAGACCTCAGAGAAAACCTCAGTGATTTTAAAATTATTTTTCCTATTGCTCTGACCACATCTCATTGCTTCTTCTCTTGACTCACTGGCCTCCCTCTTGGCCTCCAGCATGATGTCTCAGTGCTCCTACCCTGCCTGGTTTGCACTTCTCAAACCTGTCCCTGCTTTCCTCCCCACCTGTCCCAAATTTGCAGCGGGGGACATCTCCTCCCTGCTGTAGTATTGCCCCTGCACTTCTCCCCCCTCATCTTGCTGGCAGCTCCTCATTTTCTTGATGCTGTCTCAGTCCCATAAAGTCTTTACATTCCAGCTGTCAGAGATAGAAGGTGTACAGCTGCTCGCTGTTGTAAATACAGACCATTCCTTTCCAGACACCTCAGTTACAGCTCAGCTTCCCTGAACTCTTCTGAAAAGTTTTCATTCTGCAGGATTAGACTCTTCTCTGCTCATTGTTTTGGAGACTGACCTCTTTAATTTTAATTCTCTCTTTCTCATTTGTTTGCTCTTTTCAGCCAGTTGGGAGAATTTATCTACAAGCTGGTTTGGTTATGTTACTTTGCAGCTGTTTTATACTTTTTATTGTTGCAGATAGACCACACCCAGTTGCCATCTCAGTGACCTGCAGAGCCCACATTCTGTCCAGGTGTGCTGCCGTGTCCCTGTAGTTTTCAGTGCAGGTGAATGATGGTAGGGCCAGGCTGTGTCAGCTCTGCAGGGCTGGTCAGGCCTTCCCCACCAGGTTTGCCGTGGAGGGGTGGAGGCTCTGCCTGTTCTGCCCGCTGGTACAGACACACAGAGACACACATGTGCATGCCCTGGGGGTACCAAGCTTGTCCATGTGCCCCAAGCCACTGCAAAAGCTTTCCAGGTCCTCTTGGAAGTCTTCCTGATCTTGACCCACTGAAGCAGCTGCCGGTGGCTCCCAGTGGTGCAGGAATGTACGTCAGCCATTCCCAGTGTTGGATAATAGGCTGACAGTCCCTGCAGATGGGGAGAACTCTGTTGACAGGTAATATTAAACAGGCTCTTCTCTTCTTTCCCAGTGCCCTGCACACAAGGATGCCCTTCGTGTCCCCCAAGGTGACCAACAGCTACATCCAGGGACCCACAGACATTCCCCTTCTCGACAAAACCATGGGCCAGTGCCTGGAGGAGAGCGTGGAGCGCTTTCCTGACCGCGAGGCCTTGGTGTTCGTCCGGGAGGGGGTTCGGAAGACGTTTGCTCGCTTCAAAGAGGAGGTGAGTGCCTTGTTCACCCGCAGGTGAGTGGATGAGAGCAGCAGGTGTGATGGAGAAATGGGAAACAGTTTCATTGCTCAGCTCAGGAGGGAGATGAGCTGTGTGTGGAGCTCCATCCCAGTGCAGAGGGAGCAGCGTATTCCCAGCAGG
Source organism: Bombycilla garrulus (assembly GCA_013400315.1). Classification (NCBI taxonomy): domain Eukaryota; kingdom Metazoa; phylum Chordata; class Aves; order Passeriformes; family Bombycillidae; genus Bombycilla; species Bombycilla garrulus. Next base: position 2,700,948 of record VXBU01011467.1, on the reverse strand, counting down.
CACCCACGGGCCTGTGCTGCCTTCCTCGTCCTCAGAGCCTTGGCATGAAGGGGAGGAAGTGGCACATGCAAAATGCTAATATCCAGTAATGAAGATTCGTACTTGAAAATTATGACACTTATCTGGTGAGTTATGGGCTGAGTCGTGGTTTTTCTCTGCTGGAGTTGACTCCACCTTCTGGATTAGTCACTCTGGCTATCAGAGGTCCTGAGTGTGGGGACGATTTTTATCAAAGCATGAAGGTAATGGAGTAAAGTCAAGGACTAGGGCTCAGTATCACATGCACAGATGTGTGTGGGTCTGTGCATATACAAATATGTTTCTCTGTTTTTGGAATGGAGGGACTAACAACGCTAATAAAATTTTTAATAAATGCGTGATATGATCTTTGATAGGAAGGAATTGTTTGGTGGGTTTTTAGGCTTACTGTGGTTTTAGTTACATCCATTCACATAAACAAGATTAGCTGTGTTCACCCTGATTTTAAGAAGTAGGCAGTAATTCAGAACTAAATTAAATTGTTCCTCAAATTCCTCACCCCTACAAGGCAGATTTTATAAATTCATTTGAGAACTTAACAAAACTCTAAAACCTTTCCTGAATGTCTCAGAATATTTATATATACATTTGTCTACCTGAAACACACTTACCATCTTGCAAAATAAAGTAGTTGTTAATACACTGGCTGAATTTAAGTTAACAAATCACAGAATCATTAATGATGGAGAAGGTTTCAAAGACTGAGCCCAACATTTGGTCGATCACAATGCTGCCAAGTAGGTCAGAGTACTGAGTTCAATGTCCAGTTGATTCTTTAATGCCTCCAGAGACAGGGACTTCAACACCTCCCTGAGAGGTTCTTTCCAATATTTAATAACCTTTCCAGTGAAGAAATTCCTCCCGATGTCCACCTAGCCTGGTGCAGATTGTGGTCACTTCCTCTCATCCCGTCCCTTGTTTTCTGGGAGCAGAGCCTGGCTCCCACCTGGCTGCACCCTCCTGGCAGGGAGCTGTAGAGTGGAAGAAGATCCCCTCTGAGCCTCCTTCTCTCCAGACTGAGCCCCTCCAGCTTCCCCAGCCACTCCTCACAGCACTTAGGGGGACAGGAACCCAAAACTGGTCAAAAATCACTTGATAGAATTTTCTTCACCCAAATCCTTTTTGAAGTAAGTGATACCCAGAAGGGAGGCAGATCCAACAGTGTGGATGGGCCCCACATGCAGGTAAGGCTTGGTCCTGAGTACAATTGATGAGGAACTTGGCAATGAATAGTCTTTGGGCAAGAAGTAACTTGCAACAATTCAATTGCCTAGTTTGACTTCCTTTCTGCTTTGTTGTATTGTCCCAGGTTTGTTATTTTTATGCTTCCAGTCAACCTGCTGAGCAGGGCTGGTCTGTGATCCAGGCTCAGAAGCTGCAGCAGCTGATGGACTGTTCTGGGGAGATACAGTCTGTTGCATTTCACTTACAAAGCTGATGTTTCTTTCCAGAAAGCGGTGCCTGGAGACCAGCATCCCCCCTTCCATCCTGTGTGTGATCCTCAGGCTCTTGTGTTGTATTTTTCAGGTGGACCAAGCAGCAGCTGGACTTCTGGCCCTGGGGCTGAGGAAGGGAGACCGGCTGGGCATGTGGGGGCCCAATAAATACGAGTGGGTTCTCATGCAGTTTGCAACTGCCCAGGCAGGAATCATCCTGGTAAGGAGTTTGCTGTGTCTAGGTGTTAGCAAACTATTGGGAAAGGAAATAGAGACAAAGAAGCAATAGGAAATACTGGAGAATAAAGTTAGTTTGTCTCTTGTTTTCTGTGCTCTTCCCTGGCATGTCATCTGCAGCTGAATCAAGTATTTCAGGAAGATCTGTGCAGCACTCTGTGTCTTTGTCCTCCACTCTGTAGGGAAGCAGGCTGCAGAGGGTGGAGCATCAAAAAAGTGCTTGCAACAGCTGCTAATAGAGATGTACTTTTCTCTACAGGATCATTTTTATGTGGGGTGTTGCTGTCCAACAGCTGGTTAGATCCCTTAGGAATGTATTGCTCCATGGAACAAAGGCTCACTTACAAATCCAGCCCAGGCTGCTTATCCCTAAAAGCCAATTTTCATTTGATGGCATGACCAAAATACACTTAATTTAGGCTGTGTTGAGGTTTGTACCCTGCCTTCTGCTCCATTTCCTCCATCCTGGTTCATTCCAGTGTCTGCAGGAACAGGGAGGGAGAGCATGGTTCAGGAGGAACTCCAGTGGAGAGCTGGGTAGAAGAAGGTGTTATCATGGTTGTCCATCAAGAAACCTGACTTGCACAAGAGTTTTGATCTAGTTTAGTGGATTGGATCAGCTAAATCAGCTGTATCAACTCCTGTGAGACAGGTCTGGTCTCTGTTCCTGAAGCTCTGTTGTGACCATGTGACCTCACAAATATTTTTCCAATTATTTTTCTTTCACACAAACACAGAGTTCAGATATATTTTCTATGAATGTGGAATCCCTGTGGTGGTGAGCTCTTAGTTCTGTGTTGGAGGAGAAGCTCTGAGGGGAACTTAACCCTGGAGGGACTTTTCTGTTGAAATCTGTGCCGGGAGGAGGGTGTTCAAGGCAAGAAGGTGATCAAATTCTTGTTTCTGGCTCTTCAGGTGTCTGTGAATCCAGCCTACCAGGCCTCTGAGCTGGAGTTTGTGCTCAGGAAGGTTCGTATGGCATGAACTGTGTGTTGGAGGGGATTGTTGGGGACCTGGTGCAGATGAGCTGTTTAAGATTTGGGTGTCTGGAAAGAGCTGGCTGGAGAGGAGGGCCGGTGTTGGATGTGTAGGGGGGGTGAAGCTGCAAAGCTGCAGTTCAGTGGTCACATTTCTTCTGTTCCCTGTGGCTGCCACCCTGTCTGATGGAAACTGCTCTGTCCTTCTCATCCCTCTCTCCCTGCAAACAGGCACTGCCAGTACGACCCCAACCCAACCACCCCTGTCAGCAATCATTTACCAGGGAGCGAGGGAAAAAATGCAGGGCTTGATATCTGCTCTTAGGCCCTCCTGTTCAGGGCAAAAATCCCCATCTGGGATCTCAGCCTTGAAAGCAGAACCTTAGAAAGGACCTCATTTGAACCTCAGAAAGGACCACTCTACTTGGTAGCTTGATTTCTCCTTCCCAGGTTTGTCTGAGGCTGACTGGCCTTGGATTTAAGCTGGTTTAAGTCCTAGGTATTGCCACTGTTTAACATTTCTCTGCTGTCTGATCCTGCCACCTCATCTACCCTTGAACACCTGCCTGGGTTTGGGTTTGTGATGTGCAGAGTACTGATCAATTTAAACTGTTCAGTCTCCCTTGCTAAAATAATGAGGAATTCAGGTTATTAAACATTTGATGGCTAAAAATTAAGATTAAGCAGCTAATTTCACTGTGGTTTGTTCAGCTATAAATGAAAGGCTGATATTAGGAGAGAGGGATCCACTTGTGAATGTTCCCAGCACCATCCAAGTTAGTTTTACCTAGAAAGGATAAAATTTCTTTTGTATCAGTAACTTTGTAATGGATTGTTGGGCTGCAATTTGAATTCTTGTTTCATCCTTTATTTAATCCTCTGCTCCTCCTGTCCTCGTGCATTGAACCCAGTGCTGCAGTGGAGCACCATCTCTTCCAGGGTGTCCTTGGGCTTCTCTGTCCTACCGGAATGTGCAACTCAGTTCTTCCCTTTTTCCCCAGTAAGGCTTTGGTTTTCCTTTCCATCTCTTCTGATTTTTCTCCTCTGATGTAATCTGGAATGTTGATGGGGTAATAGCAGAAATGTGCTTCAGCTCCATTGGGAATTGCTCCAGTCTTGCCCTTCCAGCATTGCCAGCATTCCCAGCTTTATTGTGCACCGCTGACACTGGGATCTCTGGAGTCCCTCACCACCCTAAGGATTTGTGTTTGTTTATTTGCATAACATTTCTGAAGACCTTTAGGGTTTTTCCTCTTGGATCCTGTCCATCTGTGCAGTCCAACTGGTATATATAGAAATATATGTGGAATAACCATTCCTTGTATTCCTACTGTATTTCCAGGGTTTTGTAAAAGCAAATTGATGATGAATTTTCATACTTTACATTCTTTGAAGATAAGTCTGCTGCCACTCAGGTTGAGACCAAGTGGGAGAGGCCCAACCAGAGACTCTTGTCTTGTACAACGTCAGCTCTTAAATCAGCCCTCCTCTCCCCACACATCACCTGTTTTTCAGAGCTGGTTCCACCAGAATTGTAGTTTGGAGGAATTAATAGTAAAAAGTTCCAGAGTCCTAAAACAGTCTCAATCCCCTGGGTTCTGGGCAGCCTGTTCCAGAAAATAGAGCAAGTGTTTATCTTCCTTTCTGACAAAGTCCAGAGGGTGCTTAAAAATAATTTATTGGCGTAGCCTTTGTCTCCTTATTTCCCAGACTCTGGGAAAATAATGGGAACAGCTGAGTAAATCATTTATGTGAATAGTTTATTGGACACAAATGCCTTTCTTGGAAGATGAGAAGAGTTTGTAAAGCTGGGTCAAATTCAGCAAATCTCTGCTGCTGAAAAAGAAATGAAAATTCTTGGAGTAATTAAGGTGTTTTGTTTTGGGATTATGTAAATGTAAGGGTTGAATGAAAAATGTTTTCATTTTTAAAATAGCTAGTGCTTTACAAAGAGGTGGAAAAATCTTAGGAAAAGGAACACCTCAAAATAATTCCACAAAAAAAAATCTTGTCTTGATCTTAGAGGCAGATTTTAGAAATTTTTCCAAAAATCTTCGTTCCAGATCAACACAAATTAATTTGTTTTAACTTTATTTATTTGTTCATAGTTTGGGATTGGGCTTTCTGCTAGAGTTGAGACTCATCATCTGAAAAATAATTTGTTTGCCTTGTGCTCATAACGGAGAGTGTCAATCCTGGGCAAGGAGGGGACCTTAGGCTGCAGCTCTGCTTTCTTGACCAGCCAAAAATCATCCTGAATCCAGCACTGGGGAGGAGCAAAGCACTGACTGCTCGTGTTTCGGTGGTGGCTGCTCTTTATCATGTCCTGACCATCAACCCAGCGTGACTTCATGAGTTTCTGTCTCCCTTCACAGGTTGGCTGTAAGGCACTGGTGTTCCCCACTCAATTTAAAACACAGAAATACTATGATATTCTAAAGCAGTCATGTCCTGAGCTAGAAAAATCCAGTCCAGGGGGAATAAAGAGCAAAAGGTGAGTTAGGAACATCTTTGCACTGACCTCCCAGCCGTGTCCTGCCTTGTGTCCCCTCAGCTGCACGGCGCAGGCTTTGCTGCACAAGGACCCACAGGAGGTCTCATCTGAAGAGAACAAGTTAGGCTGGCCCAGAGCTTTACCCTGACTGGTGTGCACCTGTCTGGGCACTTTTCTCCTTGTTCTGTAATTGCTGATGGTGTTTTTCTCTCTGCCAGGCTGCCTGACTTATCCATTGTCATCATGTGTGACTCTAAGCTGCCCGGCACGTTCCACATGGATGAAGTGATGCAGGCTGGGGACAGCAGCCACGTGAAGCAGCTCAGGGCCGTGCAGCAGAGCCTGTCCTGCAATGAGCCTGTCAACATCCAGTTCACTTCAGTAGGTGCCCTGGGGTTGGCTTCCTTACTGGGGACACAGGGAAGGATGTGAGCAATGCCACATGTCACATTTTCTTCCTATTTCCCTCTGAGACAAAGCTTCAGGCTTCTGCAGTAGGATGGAAAAAGTGTTCTAGCACTGTCCCTATTTCCATTCTTTTTGTTCAGCCCTTGACAAAGGTATGGAGATAAGACAGTGCCAGGTGAATTCTGTTCAGCTGAAATTGGGCTATTTTTTTGGGGATTCAGGTGCTGTTAAACAAGTAAAAGCAGTCTTCCAGGTCTGATAAGAGAAAAAAGTGCAAGATCATCCCAGAGTCTGCCTGGGGAATCTCCCCATAACTCATCCTCAGAAAAGGTGATGTTATTGCATAATTCCCTGTGTCTTCCAGGGGACAACAGGAAGCCCCAAAGGAGCCACCCTGTCGCACAGGAACATTGTGAATAATGCCAATATGATTGGTCTGAGGCTGGGGATCACAGACCAGGTGGGTTTGGTGAGAACAGGGTATGGGGAGGCCTCCACTGCCACAAAGAGACCACATGTGGAGGGTGCTGGTGTTTACTCAGTGGAAGGGCAGGATGTTTTGCTGCAAATGACACTGAGGGATATAAATACATAGCATTTTGCATTTTGATGGAATTCATTGATGTTTCATTTTAGTTTCATGTGAAGCTTTTTTTTTTTTTAGGCAAAAAAAGATATCTTTTTGTGGGGGAAAAACATGAAATTAATCAGTTTTCGTTTTGGTGAATACTCATTTCAAATAATTACAAGACTCTGGATGTTGGCTTTGCATTCTGTGAATGAGGTTTTAATTTGATTTCCATGACTTCCTTTCATGTCATGTTTACAGCCTTATAACTCTTATCAGGGTATGAACTCTCTATTTGTGGTTTCTTTTAAAAATTGTTAAAGACAAATATTTTCTTTTGAAGTTCTGAAGTACTTATTTCTAACATATCAGCTTTGATCCAGAGAATAGACGAGTTGTTTCAATCAGTCTTCAGAGCCTTTGGTGATTTAAAAAAAAAGCAAAGCAAAATGAATAGCGTGTGCCAAGTCCTGCATATTTCATGCTTCTCACAGCACTCCCATTCGCCTATTTTGGCATGTAATATATAAGCAATACCAGACCAAGGAGTCCAAAAAAAAGGAGACATTGCAAAATTACAGGATGAAATATTAACACAAAAAACTTCCCAAACTGTTTTTTATTAAAGGCAGGACGTGCCAGTTGCATTTTCACCTAACAGGAGCGCGGTGGAATGTCAGATTTCCAGCCAAGTGGATCAGGAAAAATGTCCCTGCTCAGATCTTTGCTCTTCAGCAGGGAGATGGGCTGGACACGCGCTGGGAGGTCTCCTCCTCTCACTGTTGTCTGGTTGATCCCAGGAGAGTCGCTGGGGGCTCCCTGTGCCTCTCTACCACTGCATGGGGTCAGTGGGAGGCTCCATGGTGATGGCTCTGCATGGCACCTCCTGCATCTTCTCATCGCCCAGCTTCGAGGGCAAGGCTGCGCTGGAGGCTGTGGCCCAGGAGAAGTAAGAGCCTCTTTTGCTAAGGAGCAGTTCTTGGCCTCGTGGCTCTGCTTCTGCCCTTGCCCCACCTGCCAGGACCTTGCTTGTGCCCTTCCTTCCCGGTGGGAGAGGCAGATTTGCTGCTGCATCAATTGCACAGGCACTCCAGGAACCAAAACTTCTGCCTTTTCAGCTGCGCTTGGGAGGGTGTCACCTTTTTCCTGAAGCTGAGGGATCCTTCCTGTCACCACAGGGCTTTGGCTGGGAAGTACAGCGGTGTCCTGGTTTGCTGTGCCTTCTGTGTTTTCACAGCTGAACACCTGCCCTCCTTTTCCAAGTCCAGCTGTGCTGCTGGGATGGTTGTGTTTCCATATTGTTCCTCGAGTGTAGCTTGGGAAACAAAAGAGTTGTTGCTGTGTGTGCATCATGCACGTACACTTGTCTGTATTTTATGCAGAAGCGTGTCTGTGTGTGCTGATGAGCAGCACATCTGCTGTGCCTGCCTCTGTGCTGCTGCTCTGCAGCCCTGGGATGGGTTGGAATGGGATGGGACGGGATGGGATGGGACAGGATGGAATGTGTGCTGAGCTGGGGCTGTCCCCAGTTTCCACTTCTGCAGCTTTCCCTTTTCTTCCCTTCTTCCCCAAGATGCGCCTTCATGCTCGGCACACCCACCATGTTCATAGACATGCTCTCCCAGCCAGACTTTGACTCCTATGACCTGTCAAGTCTCCGGGGAGGTAAGTCCCAGAATTCAAATGGAAAAATCCTGAGAACCAGGATATTCCTGGTTCCCTGCTGGGAGGCTGTATTTAGTTTTGTGAGTGAACGTCTCTTCTGGTGGGAAGAATTTACTTGCATGAGCCTTGTTAATTTGATGCTACATTTCCTTTCCTTGGGGAATCCTTCCATCGTTGTGTATTTTAGGACTCCTTCATCTGAGGGCAGTCTGGGGAAGGACCTTTCTATTTTAGCTGCGAGGGGAGGTGTCAGCAGTAGCCTGATTTTCCTCAGTTCTTGTCTCTCCAACCACCACCGTGTGGCAGCAGATGCTTTCTGTGTCTCAGGCTAGTCCCCGAAGCAGAGCCAAGCTCAGATTTCTTTCTCAGACCCAAACTTTCCTGCCTGTTTCTGAAGTCACTCATCCCAGTGCTGGAGGGTGTGATACCATGTGCTGGAGCTTCCTCTCTTGTCACATCCCACCTTGGAAACAGCTGGGCAGAACACACATTTATTTATTATTTGAGGCAATAAGAGCACGGAGGGAAGGTGGTGCTGGAGCACAAGGAAATATTTTAGCAGGTTACCTAATGTGCAAAATGATCCTGTCTCATCCTGTTCCCCACAAAGCCCATGTATTACCCTGCTCTTTGGCTCTGTCATCCTAGGTTGGAACAGGTGGCAGTGGGATCTCCCCTCTCCCAAAAGGGCTGCTCTGTGCAAGGCAAGAGAAAAGGTTTTTGGTTTAATGGTGATCATTCGTGAGAGTGTTTGTCCTGCTATAAAACTGTTCCACTTTCTGCTCTGAATCTTTCAGTTTTTGGAGAACTGTAGGTTGGACTGGGTTTGTGTTATATTTTCCCATTGAGAAAGGCAAATTGGCCTTGCTGCAGCCTTTGCTTCTAGAACAACTTTCTTTCTGTATAAAAAGGTTTAGGAAGTATTTTGACAGGAACCATTGTATCCCACAGGTCTTGTCAGCATTACATCTGGGAGTGCAGAGCCATTTGAGGGACGGCTCCTGGGAAGAAATACCTGATTTCCAAGGTCTTTTCCTCTTTCTTCCAGGAGTTATTGCAGGTTCTCCTGTTCCCCCTGAGATCATGAAGATGGTTATGACCAAGATGAACATGCCAGAGCTTGTGGTGAGTCGTGGTTGCTGTGATTAGAACTGCAAGGGGTGTTTGTCACGGTGAGACACTGAGTTTGAGTGTCTCTGGACCACAGTGGTACCAGGTGATCTGGGAGCAGGATCCTGGTCCTGGAGCTGCTGGGATCAGGCTGAAGAGGGAAGGCTCAGGGGACCGGGAAGGCAGAAGTGGGAGTTCTGCCTGGTTTCTGCTGAGGTGTCTGGGGAGGAAGCTTCGGAAGAAGACAAGGCATCACATTCAGTGTCATTAAGTGAAATTCTCTGCTCATTTCAAATCTTTTACTGACATTCAGTTGTACACTCTGCCAGGGTTATGATGGCAGAGGCAGTGCTGGCTCACATTGGTGTGAGTGGGTGCTTGTGTTCCTTTTGCTGTGGAGCTGTCGAGTTCCTTTCCCCATCCTGGATTTCCTGTGGATGTGAAACCCCCCTGCACGGTTTTTTCATGTTTGAGTGGTGGCAGTGGTGCCATCCACACGTGCAGCACCAAATGCTGCATTGCCAGAAGGGTCCTGTGTGCTGGGCCGTGTGTCCTGCTGCTCCCTCACGTGTTCCACCACCCCGGGCCTGGGCAGGAGCCACCAGCACGTGCTGCATGTGAGGACAGGCCACCAGCAAGGGGTCAGTGCCCCTCTAGGTGACACATTTCCTAGGCATGACCTGCCATCTGCATGCAAATGGCTGAGCCAGAAAAGGACTGCTTTGTTTTACCCTAATGGAAATTGATTTGGTACCATGCTGCTTCCCAAGGCTGAGGAAGCAGCCAGTAGTGATGGATAAACATGTGGGTGAGGGAGTCAGATTAGGCTGTTGTTGTTGGCAGACCCAACTGCACCAGGGTTTTATAGGGACAGCTCTGTGCTCTGCCACAGACCAGGGGAATCCAGGGCATCCGTCCTGAAGCTGTCTTGGATGCAGCCAGGGTTTTTTTCTGGGATATGATGCTCTTAATGCTGAGCTGCAAACACCAGGTACAGCCTTGGTGCTGCTGCTTGAACTCTGTCAGGTGACAGCTACCTATTTTTATAGTTAGCTTGAGTTTGGCCTCACAAAATATTTTCAAGCATTACTGTGAGAGCCCAGGACTCATTAGGTGTCACATGTTCCTGTTTTCTAGCGAAATAAATAATAAAACCCTCCCAAGCAGTTGCTCTGCCCATGGGATAAAGAGGATTAAGTCTATATTTGTGCCATTGGTCTCGTGTTACTCCTGATCCCTCCAGCCCTCAGACAGACACACAGAGACTTGTTGATTTCATCTTTGCAGCAAGAGCTTTATACAGAAGATGTACATTAAGAAAATATACAATTTGATTTCTATATAGGAGGCAGAGGAGTTTTCACCTCTTAAAGGTCATTTACACTGTTACAGAGGAATAAATAGACATATTTATATATCTCTTTAGGATTAAAAAACATAGTTGGATTGCAACTGTGGGACTGTAGTAGCTGTGACAATAAACCACAGTCATCCTGGTGTCCTGCTAGATCCTCTGGAGTGTGGGTGGGAAGGAGAGGAGCGGTGTCTGAGCCACCTGCACCGCGCTCACCTTCTCCTCTTGGACGTCTCGGTGACCCCACAGGGTGGGAGGGAATCCAGTCTTCAGACGGCTCCAGTTCTGGAGGTTCCCAGTACTGCTTCCCTTCAAGGATTTCTGGCCAGTTTTTGGGAGATTGCTGCCTCAGGGCCAGCGGCTCTTGGTCACTGCTTCCCCCGTCCCCTCAGCCCTGGCCTGCAGGGATTCCCTCCGTGGGAAGGCAGGGGAGTCTCTTGGCACGGGTTGAGACCAATTTTCCTTTTCAAGCAGCTCCTTTCTTCCCATTTACTCCTTCTCTGGAATGGGAGAGACAGCGACCAGCTGGTTGATCAGGGGTGTGGGTTCTGTTTCTTCTGGGGAAGATGACTGTGTTCTACCGGCAGGATCTAGCTTAGCTTGTCTTAGTACGGTCATGCATAGTTTGGTTTTTTAAAAGGCCTCTTTTAAAATACATAGATGTTGGGAAAGATTGAGAAGGTGGATTCCATCCTTGTGATCAGCAGAGAAGCAGGGATTCGGAGGAGGCTGCAGGTGTTCAGATATATCAGAAGTGTTTCCTGACAGGTAGGAGAAGCTCAAGGAAGGACTCTGAAGTCAGTAGTTTTCTGATGGCTGAAGTGACCGGTCACCAGGACGGGCCATACTGGAGCCTGCTAGTGTTAAAAAGAGAGAAGGCCACACCTTTAGGGGGATATTTCCAGCAGAGCAGTAATCTTGTAACATTTGTCTATTTTAAAAACAATGAATGAAGCCCATACTTGAAAGGAGTTTGGAGCCAAGGAGCTGTTACAACTTCCCACAGCCAAAGAAATGGGTTAGTCCTGTCTCTGAGCTACTCTGCCAACTCTCTGTGTGACTCCTGATGCTCTGTGTGACTCCTGAGGATCTTACCCAAAATGCTGATGGTGAGGGAGCACTTTCTTGGCAAAGGAAGGAAGCCCAGAGTGAAATTTTCAAGAGTAGTGAACTGTTTTGATGCCCTGGTTCTAAAAATCCAGACCAGGTGAATTTTTAGAAACTACCAAGCAGCTTTTCATCTTAAATGTATCCAGTGCCCCAAGTCAGTCCTCACCCCTAAAACACAGACCCCTGTATCTGACAGCTGCCTGGCTTTCCAGAGGTGCATGATGAAGTCAGAAGTACTTTCATAAAATTCATGCTCATCACACTGGAGTGTGTTTGTGTAGTTGCATTTTGGCCCTGACACCTGAAGGCACTGAGCTTTGTCTTCTGCCAGACTGGAGTAAATAGTTTCCTATTTCATTAGCACTTGTAAACCTGTTAGAGGGAGCTGGATGGAAAGTGCTACAGAAAAAACCCAGGTATTATTGTCATGGTTTTCTTACTCTCGCCATGGAGGAGTGAACTGGGATTGAGTTCAGGCAGGGAAAGAAGATTAAGAAGGGTCAGACCTGTAAGTAAACTATGTTTATGTGGTTTAGAAAACTGAAGTTTTTCCGTGCTTAGAGCAGAACTTTTCCTGCCCTGTATGGAATGACTGGTATTTCCATCTCTAATCCATAAAACCCTCTGGCACTACAAGAGAAATAACCACTTTAGAAAGGCACAGAACAGCTGGCATAATCCCTGACACTTTGGTCATAAATTTCCTTTCTCCATCCTGTTGTGCATATCCTCAGTGAAGTGGAGATAAAATGGCCATAACGTGGCATAGTGACCACCTCTGTTCATGCAGTGCAGGGCAGGATCACTGCACTTTCCCTAAAAAATGAGCAGAGGTCTCTTTCCCAAGAGTTTACAAACTTGCAGGCTCATTCAAACTCCTCTGGAATCTGTACAAACTCCAGACCTATTTCTGGGATGGGAAAAAGTAAAAAATGCTTGGGGTGGAGTGATGACACTTGTGGCTTTTTTGCTCCTCTGCAGGCTGAACTTAATACCCAGGTAGTTTCCAGCTGTGGAAGGTGTCTGTGTGATCGGTTTTCACAGTTGGTGTTTGCCTTGATAGCTGGCAGCAAAAGCTCATTGCTGGAGGGGAAGGCAGCCTGGTCTCTGAATCACCTCCTGGCCCAAGACACCTTACCCAAAGAATATTTGCTGTCTGGGATACTCATTTGAAGGCAGCAGCCGTTGTTTTGAAATACCTGACTGTCTTGGAGGGAGCTGTAGTTGCAGAAAGGAAAGTGCTGGATCAAGAGCTGCTCCTTGTGGAAGATAATCTGCTTTCCTATGGGCTGGGCAGTCTGGGGCAAGACTTCCCAGCAATGCCCTGCCCTAGATTTCACACCAGATCTGGAGGATCTTTATAGGGCAAAGGGCTGAGCATCTCCAGTTGGTTAGAAAAGTAAAGCTTGTGAGGTCCCAGCTCAGGGCAAGAGTTGGCTAAATGCACCCTTGTTTTGATATACAGTCTTTATCCCTTTTGCACAACAATTACATCTTGACTTGATGTGGGGCTTTGGGGTTAGAACAGCGTGCATGTCACCAGAATTCCTGAACCATGACTGGGGCCTAAACCCTGTCACAGTGTGGGGCTTTTGGTTTTTTCCAAAAAACCAAATGTACAATATGTACATTTGTACATAATGTACAATGATTGCTGCAAAAAGAGGTGAAATTTTCCCATGTTGAAATAGAAGCTCTGAAGATTTCAAAGTTATTCTGTGTGTATTTTCAGGATACTTACTTCTCTACTTCTCTATTACATATTTATTTACAGGTTTTGCCCTTACTTTCTGCCCCAGGCCTGTCTGTAGCCCTGTGTTTGTTTCACAGAGTTGACTCCATCCCTGATGCTTCAGGCAGGTTCTCTGCTCTGGGAGCTCACAGAGCCAAGAGATGGAGCAGCTCTGAGGGGAGAAATCTGTGGGTGGATGGATGAGCTGCTCTAAGCCAAACCCTGGAGCCATTTAAGACTGATGCCACAAAAGGTGCTGGTGACAAAAAGAGAACCATCTTACGTGTTTAATGGCGGCTCCCCTTCCTGGACCTCTTGGTGGGCAGCTTGCAGGAGCGGAGGGCCGGGGTGTCCCTGATGGGCTGTCCCCGGTACTGGGCGGGCGTGGAGCACGTGTCCTCAGCACGGGTGCGGTTGCCTTTCAGCCACCTGGGACACAGGGAGGAAGGAAGAGAGGAGCTTGGAAAAGGGGCAAACCACGGACATCAGAGGGCAGGGTGGGGACAGAGCTGCCGGGTGTGACAGCAGCGTCCTGGCACGGCTCGGGGGGCGCGAGGGCACCGCGGGGTGTGACAGGGCCGTACTTGCGCAGAGGTGCCAGCTGGCAGTTGCAGTGCCAGGGGGTTCGGGAGAGGNACAGCTGCCTGGCTTTCCAGAGGTGCATGATGAAGTCAGAAGTACTTTCATAAAATTCATGCTCATCACACTGGAGTGTGTTTGTGTAGTTGCATTTTGGCCCTGACACCTGAAGGCACTGAGCTTTGTCTTCTGCCAGACTGGAGTAAATAGTTTCCTATTTCATTAGCACTTGTAAACCTGTTAGAGGGAGCTGGATGGAAAGTGCTACAGAAAAAACCCAGGTATTATTGTCATGGTTTTCTTACTCTCACCATGAAGGAGTGAACTGGGATTGAGTTCAGGCAGGGAAAGAAGATTAAGAAGGGTCAGACCTGTAAGTAAACTATGTTTATGTGGTTTAGAAAACTGAAGTTTTTCCGTGCTTAGAGCAGAACTTTTCCTGCCCTGTATGGAATGACTGGTATTTCCATCTCTAATCCATAAAACCCTCTGGCACTACAAGAGAAATAACCACTTTAGAAAGGCACAGAACAGCTGGCATAATCCCTGACACTTTGGTCATAAATTTCCTTTCTCCATCCTGTTGTGCATATCCTCAGTGAAGTGGAGATAAAATGGCCATAACGTGGCATAGTGACCACCTCTGTTCATGCAGTGCAGGGCAGGATCACTGCACTTTCCCTAAAAAATGAGCAGAGGTCTCTTTCCCAAGAGTTTACAAACTTGCAGGCTCATTCAAACTCCTCTGGAATCTGTACAAACTCCAGACCTATTTCTGGGATGGGAAAAAGTAAAAAATGCTTGGGGTGGAGTGATGACACTTGTGGCTTTTTTGCTCCTCTGCAGGCTGAACTTAATACCCAGGTAGTTTCCAGCTGTGGAAGGTGTCTGTGTGATCGGTTTTCACAGTTGGTGTTTGCCTTGATAGCTGGCAGCAAAAGCTCATTGCTGGAGGGGAAGGCAGCCTGGTCTCTGAATCACCTCCTGGCCCAAGACACTTTACCCAAAGAATATTTGCTGTCTGGGATACTCATTTGAAGGCAGCAGCCGTTGTTTTGAAATACCTGACTGTCTTGGAGGGAGCTGTAGTTGCAGAAAGGAAAGTGCTGGATCAAGAGCTGCTCCTTGTGGACGATAATCTGCTTTCCTATGGGCTGGGCAGTCTGGGGCAAGACTTCCCAGCAATGCCCTGCCCTAGATTTCACACCAGATCTGGAGGATCTTTATAGGGCAAAGGGCTGAGCATCTCCAGTTGGTTAGAAAAGTAAAGCTTGTGAGGTCCCAGCTCAGGGCAAGAGTTGGCTAAATGCACCCTTGTTTTGATATACAGTCTTTATCCCTTTTGCACAACAATTACATCTTGACTTGATGTGGGGCTTTGGGGTTAGAACAGCGTGCATGTCACCAGAATTCCTGAACCATGACTGGGGCCTAAACCCTGTCACAGTGTGGGGCTTTTGGTTTTTTCCAAAAAACCAAATGTACAGTATGTACATTTGTACATAATGTACAATGATTGCTGCAAAAAGAGGTGAAATTTTCCCATGTTGAAATAGAAGCTCTGAAGATTTCAAAGTTATTCTGTGTGTATTTTCAGGATACTTACTTCTCTACTTCTCTATTACATATTTATTTACAGGTTTTGCCCTTACTTTCTGCCCCAGGCCTGTCTGTAGCCCTGTGTTTGTTTCACAGAGTTGACTCCATCCCTGATGCTTCAGGCAGGTTCTCTGCTCTGGGAGCTCACAGAGCCAAGAGATGGAGCAGCTCTGAGGGGAGAAATCTGTGGGTGGATGGATGAGCTGCTCTAAGCCAAACCCTGGAGCCATTTAAGACTGATGCCACAAAAGGTGCTGGTGACAAAAAGAGAACCATCTTACGTGTTTAATGGCGGCTCCCCTTCCTGGACCTCTTGGTGGGCAGCTTGCAGGAGCGGAGGGCCGGGGTGTCCCTGATGGGCTGTCCCCGGTACTGGGCGGGCGTGGAGCACGTGTCCTCAGCACGGGTGCGGTTGCCTTTCAGCCACCTGGGACACAGGGAGGAAGGAAGAGAGGAGCTTGGAAAAGGGGCAAACCACGGACATCAGAGGGCAGGGTGGGGACAGAGCTGCCGGGTGTGACAGCAGCGTCCTGGCACGGCTCGGGGGGCGCGAGGGCACCGCGGGGTGTGACAGGGCCGTACTTGCGCAGAGGTGCCAGCTGGCAGTTGCAGTGCCAGGGGTTTCGGGAGATGGTCAGCGTCTCCATTTTGTCGAAAGGGAAGTTCCGGGGCAGCTGGGTGAGCCGGTTGTTCTCCAGGTGCGCGGTTTTCAGCACGGTCACGCCGGCAAACGCGTTGTCTGCAAACTGGAGCGCAAGGGTTTCTGGTGAGGAACATGGAGCTGGGGAATGGGGACTCCAAACCTGAGAGCCTCTGTTCCAGACTTGGAATGTCGTAGGAACGAGGCACTGGGACACGTTGCCAAGAGAAGTTGGGAATGTGGAAGTGTTCAAGGCTGGGTTGGACAGGGCTTGGAGCAACCTGGTGTCCTTGCCCATGCCAGGGGGCTTTGGAAAGCAGTCAGCTTTAATGGCCCTTCCAGCCCAGACTGTTCTGTCATTCTGTGAGGCATGGAGTGAGCAAGAGGAGAAGCTGTGAACAGGGAGCTGGCTTGCTGGGAGCTCTGTACACTTGAGAGGCAGCAGGCAGTGGGCTCGTGGGTGATGGAACCTCCTACAAGGACAACTACACCCCAAATCCATGTGGGATTGTCTTTGCAGCCAAATCCCTAAATAAATGGAATTCTGGCAATGCTTTTTATTTTTGAGCCATGTTTCTCCAATCTAAATGGAGATATTTTCTGGTGTATTCCTTTCTAAGGCTGGAAATCCTCCCAAGGCCTGTTACCTTGCCTATCCTGGAGCGACTGAAGGAGGAGTGTTTGTGGCCTCTGAAGGGGCTGTAGACTTTGGCAGTGCCTGGGGGCTCTGAGTGGAAAGTTACACTTGGCATCTGAGCAATGTAGAAATACAGGCAGGTTTCCAGCACCTCAGCCTCCTCTATTTTTCTCTCATTTCCAGCGGGGGTTTTTTTGCAAGGGATGCTGTAAAATTTGTGTTTTCTTGGTTGACAGGGAGGCTTTAAGGTAGAGCCTCCCTTAAGAAAGCTGCTGAAAAGCAAGAGAGGCTGTAGATCTGACTCTGCAGCCCTCTCCTCTTTCCCCTGAGGCCGCATCCCTGACATGTTTCAGTCCATGGTTACTCAAGTTTGGAAAGCTGTTGAAAGCAAACCCCTCGACAGGAATTTTCATGGCAGTGATGGATTGAAGAGGGGCTCCCTGACAAAGCACAAAGCTCCTCTTGGCTAGGCCAAACCATTTCTCCCTGCTCTCAAAATAAGGGGAAAGCTTTCTCCACAGCTTGGAGAGGACACTCACCAGGTCTTCCCAAAGCCTCCCAGCCCCAGGACCTGAGCTCCCATTTCTGAAAAGAGCCTTGTGCTTCTCATGGACCACCAGGGCCTGTCCGTGCTCTCTAAGCTGAAAAGCTTGACACGGGAAACGCACTATTTTAAACCATGAACTTTTGTCATCTTCCAAATTAAGCGTTGCTGGATGGGATTAGAGCTTAGCAAGGAGACTCCCAGATCCCTGTAGCTGTTGGATTGTCAGCACTGCTGGCCTTCTCCTTCCAAAACGGAGCTGAGCTCAGGAGGCTGGGCTGTGCTGTGGAGGAGCTGCTCTGAGGGATGCTGGCACGCCGTGCAGAGGGCCGGGAGGGTTGGACAGTGGTGTTACTGTCTCAGCTGCTCATTCCTCTCCCAGCCCCATGAGGAGAGTTCACATCTGCTGCTAACAGCTGTCGAGCCGCCTGCCAGACCGTGTCTTTGGGAAGAAAAGGGTGATTTTTATCCCTTATTTAGATGGAGGATTGCTGCTGTTAAGTTATTTTACACTGGCCATGCAGACAGGGGTGCCTGTCTGTGTTGAGGTGCAGGGAGGGTCTGGCCTGTGCAGCGCAGCCCTGTGGGGTCTGGTGTGGCTCTGTGGTGCTGGGTGGGAATGGGAGCTCTGTGCTGGAGCCTGAGGGCTGCCCTTCTTTTGGCTCAAATGTAATTTAGGCTGGGGTAGAATTGCAGGGGTTTACAGCTCAAAAATCTTGCAGCCATGCAGGGAAGAGCTAAGGACAGCATGTCTGGGAAGGAGAAAGGGCTGCAGTCAAGGTGCTGGCAGCACTTGGAACATTTGGTGGTGATTTCCTGGATCATGCAGCCTCTGTGAGTAGATGTCTCTTAGCAGTGCAAAGTTCACACGTGGGCTGTTTGGGTATGGGGCCTTTGAGGATTTGAAGGGAGAATGCTCAGCTGGAAGCTTTGTATTTGCAAGCCCTGAAGCTGCAGAAGCCACCCCTGTTAGTGCTGATCCCATAAACTGATGTCCTGTTGGACTGCTGGGGAGGAAAGGAGGCACTGGCTGCACAAGAGCTTTTTAAGTTCCTGACCAGAGATGGTCACTGCAAAAAAAAAATTGGCTAAGATTGTTAACATTGCTTCTTGGGCACCCCAAGGATGTTTGTTTCCCTGAAACACCCCAGAGTCTGATTTCTCCAACATGTAATTTGGTACTCTGATATCTGTAGCTGTACTACATGATGCTGGAGTATTTGAGTGAAAGTGCTTTAGAACTGAGTCTGCAGAGGTGCTATCACAGCACTCTAAGGTCTTGCCTAGTAGGGTCCTTTTCAAGTGTTGAGTTTGCTCTGACTCGTACTGGAGAGGTTAATGCTCAGAGAGAACAAGGGCTTAAATACTGAATTATTACTGATCTGGTTTAGTTAGTGTTGTGCTGCACCCGGACAAGCTGCAATTCAGGATTTTGAGCTTTTTGGGACGCTATATCCATTTGAAAACTCTGGTTTGCTGAATTTCTTGTAACTTTCATGTGATCTGCTCATCCCTGTGAGACTGAGTTGTGAAGAAATTCTCTTTTTCATCACATCCTCCTGCACGTGGTGGGTGTTGCTCTGCCATGCAGTCCCAGCCTGCCTCACCTGGATGTTCTTTGGGCTTCCTGGCAAAGTATCATCCCAGGGAGAACTGCTCTGTTCTGCTCTGTTCTGCTCTGTCTGCAGCACGCTCCCTGTCCAGCCCTGGGGGATCACCCAGGACATCACAGGATGCTGTGCTGGGTTCTGCGGCACTGCCTGGCTTTTCAAAGGTCCTACACAAGTGATTCCCTGAGTGATGCTCCTGCCTGGGGATCCTGCTTTCTCACTGAAAAAGGAGGGGTTGTTTTGCCCTTCAGGATACCTGAATGTCCCTCCTCCCCTCCAGTGGGAACAGGGCTCCTTTGTAAGATGCTGCGAGAGTTCCTTTTGCGAGAGCATCAATAAACAAACCTTTCTTTGTGATGTGTCAGGTTGGGAGGCAGCGGGAGGTGAGGGTCTGTACCCCCACCTGTCTGCAGGGCAGGGGTAAGAAACCAGGACCGTTCACAGCCCCTCCTGACAGGACAGCAGGTACCTGGGCTGAGCAAAGCAGGCACAGCAGTTCAGCTCTGAGAGGTGGAAGTGCCCTCCACTACCAGGGACATGCTCACCTCTCATCCCTCACCTTGTTTTTGGGAGTATGGAAGGTTCCTAATTGTCCTGGAGCATCCCAGATACCATGTCACCTCCAGCTTGGGAGGGATGCACTGCCTTGCATCCATCCAGAGGGCTTAATCAGTTCCAGATAATTTGGTTTTGCATAAATAACTCAGCAGAGGGGTGGGTGTGCTCTCTCATCCCTCACTTGAGTCAGGGTGTTGTCAGTGCCTTGCTGCCTGCAGAGCCTGCAGACCTGCATCTCCCCTCTCCTCTGCAAGGCAGGGACAGCAAACCAAGGGCTTTGTGAAGGGGAGGAAAACCAAGCCCCGCATTCCTGATCTGGAGCAAGTGGAAGGAGAAAGGACTCACCTTCTTCAGTTTCATGTTGTCCAGGTGGAGTGTCTGCAGGTATCGCCCAAAGGACTGGAAGGCGTTGTCAGGGATGACCTCAATTGGGTTGTGAGAAAGTTTCAGCTCCTCCAGCACTCTCAGCTTACTCATTGCATTCACAGGGTAGGTGCTCAGCTGGTTCTTGTCCAGGTGGAGGACAGCAAGGTTTTCTACATCCTCCATGGCCCCAGGTAGGAGGGTGGTGAGGGAGTTGTCAGAGAGGAAGAGCCAGCGCAGATCTTTAGCCCCGTTGAAGACCCCTGGTTTCAGCTCCCGGATTTTGTTGCTGCCCAAGTGCAGGATGAAGAGGTTGACAAGAGGGGAGAGGAGCCCTTTGGGCAGGTCTGGGATCTTGTTCTTGTCCAGATACAGGTAGGTGAGATCAGAGAGGTCATCGAAGGCTCCTGGCTTTATGACACTGATCTGGTTGTCGGTGAGATAGAGGTAGACCAGGCTCTTGAGCCCCCGGAAGGCTCCGCTGGAGATCTCCTTGATCCGGGAGCTCTGGAGGTGCAGGGACACCAGCTTCTTCATGTCACGGAAGCCGTTGGTGGGCAGGATGGGGAAGTTGTTCTTCTGCAGGTTGAGGAGCCGTGTCTGCTCGGGCACTTTGGGGATCTTCTTCAGCCCCGCGTTGTCGCAGATGACGTGCTGCAGGTCCCCGCCGTGGCAGTGGCAGCTGGGGGGACATGCCTGCATGCTGGAGACAAGACATGCCAGCAGGCTGAGGACACCGAGGAGGAAGCCTGACCCATTCATGGTCAGATCTGGAATTAAGTGTGGTGGGAAGAGAAGCGGGAGGAGGAGAGTGATGGGTGGGGGAGAGAGAGAGAGAGTAACTGGGTTTGCAGCATACTGAACACAGCCCTATTTATAATGTTATTAAAAAGCAAAATCCCTTCCCACAAACCACAGGCAGCAGCCAGTTGGAAACAACTGGCTTTGGGAACTTACTGTGAGCTTAACCCCTTGGCACCAGGCAGAGGAGTGTCCACGGCCCTGCCTGGCCCTGCTGCTCAGCCATGTGCAGAGGTAGCTTTCATCTCTGGAGGAAAATGGGAGGCAAATACTCAGGAGGAACCAATGCAGACCTGCTCTGTGGAGAACCTCCCTGCTCCCTGCTGAGCAGGGCCCAGATTGATCTGCAGGGAAAACTCAGCCTGCTTTGGTTGAGCAGCATAGCAGGGAGCACTGCTGAGCTCCACAGCCACCTCCTGCTGCAGCCTCCAGCGGGCTCTGGGGTTCTGTTTAGACTCAGCTGGTTTGGGGAGAGGCACCTGGTCCTGTTCTCACAGAGGAAGGTTCCTGGTGGGGCATGGATGCCTTTTTTCACTGATTCAAGATGAGTTTGCCTAAACAGGGATTGGGGAAGGTGGGAGTGCTGGGAGTCGTGCCAAAGGCCAGCAGCGCTGCAGTTGCTCTTGCAATGCAAAATTTTGGTTGAACACTTCCAGATCTGGGCTGTATTGAAGAGCTGGCCAAGAAAGGGAGTGCAAAGAGTTTAAATTTCTGCTGTCTTTTCTTATGAACAGTTGAGGATAATATGGTCATGGTTAGGACACCTGGTGCCTCCCAGCAAGGGACGGGGCAGCACCAGAGCCTGCAGGGCAGTGGTGGGACACAGGCTGGTGGGTGTGAAACGCCAGGCAGGGGTGTACAGGTTGGTGGCAATGCCTGTGGCTCTCGAGGCACAGCTGTGGAAAGGGAAAAGCGTTGGCAGTGGTGAAGGGATGGAGAGGTAGCAGGGCAAAAAGATCACTGCTGGAGCTGGGAGTGGCATCTGCCTTGGCTCCCGTTTTAGGGTAACGGTGGCAAAGGTGAATTAACACCACAAGGGATGTCCCCTGCTCTCCCAACAGAGACAACTAAACAAAGCAGTTAAAAGCCCCAGTGCCTGCTTCTGTGAGTGTGAAGAGAGAGATCCAGGGGTTGTGGGGTGGGGTTTGGAACTGGAACATTTTGAACTGATTTCCAGCCAGTTCCTGGCTGCAGCTAACAGCTGAGAGCTGAGCACATAACTGCGAGCTTGTTGAGATTTCTGCTCCTGAGGCTGGCTGCAGAGCCCCAGCGGAGCCTGTGCAGAGGCGAGACGGGCTCAAGAAAGGGAGGAAATCCAAGGGCTGACTTAGGACACAGGCTGGCTTATTCACCGAGATTTCTGGGTTTTTTGCATTGTTGCAGTGAGGAATCAGCTGGCGCTGCCGAGCGCGCTCCGGACCGCGTTATGCAAACGGCCTGGCAGCCCTGCTCTGGTCAGCAGCTGTCAGTCTGAGCAGTGTTTGCACCGCAGCACTAATTTGGGGGAGAAAATAGGCTTCTGGAGTGGGAATGTGCTTCTGGTGAGCCCGTGGCAGAACGATGATGTAACGTGGGACCTTGGTGCAAACCAGGCCGCGTCAGGCGTTCAGTGTTTGTCAGCCCTGAGCTGTGATGCCCCGGCATGGAGCAGCTCACATCAGCACCAAGAGCTCCTCACCTCTGGAGAGATGCTCTGACCTTGAGAGCTCCGGGCTTCTGCTGGAGAAACCTCCTGGTTACTGTAGGATTTAAAACTTTTTGATCAAAACAATGGTGTTTTGGCTTACACCTGGTTCAGTAGGCACCGCAGTGGTCATGCACATGCTTTTCTCTCTGGAGAAGCTCTTTGAGTGCCTTGGTCAGGACCTTTGAGACAGAGAAACTGGAGATAGACAGAACCTTCTGTGTTTTCCTTCTTTGCCTCTTCAGTTTGCTGTTCCATGGCTCTGAGAGTGCCCTGAGTGTGCACTGCTCATAAAGCTCAGGCAGGGAGCTGGGTGAATCACTGGGAAAGAAAAAATAAATCATCTTTAAAGCATCATCTTCTATCTACCACTTGATTTTGTTTTTTCTCTCTAAGCAGGACCAACCACTTTAATTTTCAGTGTAATCATCTGATGAACAACTCCTGCAGTAATGTTTTTCTGTGCAAGAGCAACTGGTGGGTGATATTTAAAACCCTGCCTGTTTCTGCTGGGTACTGAATCTGGGGACTTTATCTGTGCTCTTTCCCTGAGAGTCTGGTACTTGGATTTCCCAACCCTTTGAAAATAAAAATATCATCTAACAGCTTACTGCTTCTGCAGAGATTTTGGAGTGTGGTTTAGGTTGGAGCAAAAAGCTGGTAAGGGCCTTGCAAACCCCATCCATAAATACATCCTACCCATGTATTTCTGGAACAAGACCCTTTTCAAAGGTTAAACTGCTCAAACCTCAAACCTCCTTCTCTTTCTTCCTCTCAGGATAAAATTCCCTTCCTTCCACCCTTTATCTGTTTGCTGGCTGAGACTGCAGCTCTGGGGGGACAGAGACACTCTCCCTGCAGGGATGTGTGTGCTGTGGGTGTGGACAGCACTGAGAGCTGTATGTTCCTAGTGAGAATGCTGGGACACAGCTGCCACGATGCTGGTGTGAGCTGGGAAGCTGTCCCTGCTCCAGGACTCCCTCAGTCCTGAGCCTGGAGCACACTTAAGGTGGTTGCTGGGTTATTGTTGGTGCCACAGTGGAGTGGTAAGAGGGAAAAGGTGTCTGCTCCTCAGCTCCATTTCTCCAGACACAAATGGTGAATAAAAGGAAGTTCTTTCCCTTATTATTTTTTGATTTCCATGCCTCGGTGAGCGCATTCCTGTGGTGGGAGCTGTTTGGCATCAGCTGCAGCTGGCACCTCTCCCCTGGCTCCTGGCTGTTGGTGTTTTGAGCTGCTGGCTGGACGGCTCTGCTCTTCCCACTCCAGGTTTTGCAGCCCTCAGCTGGCCAGCAAGTTCCCAGCCATCCTGCAAGGCCTGCCTGGGTCCCACCCGTGGGTGGTTGGTGGTCTGCAGGTGACAATGGAGCAGTGTCGGTGTCCCCGTGCCGCGGGCACAGGGTGCTGGGTCCTGCCAGCTCCTGCCTCTCACGTCCCCTGGGACCAGCACTGCAAGGACACTGCAGAAGAGGCAGGATTATCCTGTCACCCTCTGTCTTAAGTGATTAACAGTTCTGCAAACATTCCTGGTCATTTGCAGATGCTGGACTCCCCTCCTCTCCTTCTCAGAGGCGTTGTGGGCTAAGCAAATAAATACAGGTTTTGAAGTATAAATGTAGATTTGGGGTGTTGCTTTGATGTTGCAGGCCTGAACTGGTTTGGTACAATATTGGAGATTGTCTTTTCCATGTTTAATTTTTATAAGTATGAACAGTTCTGGCATATCAAGACAGCTCCATAGTTAGAGTAGTTCATGGCTCTTTTAAGTTTGATTCCGTAGCTGTGAGGGGCTCCAGATCTGGTTTCAGTGGCAGTGCAGACTGGCAGTCACCTTCCTGGCGTGGCACAGTGTCGCTGGCCTTGGGGTGCAGCCCTGCTCCTTTTGGCTGAAGGTGAGGGCTCAGGCAGCTTCTGGGGGTGTCCTGGAGTGCCCCTGTGGAGCTGAGCCCCTGGCACTGGGTGCTGGGCTGGGAGCAGGGTGGGAGAAGGTTCAGGTTCTGCAGTCCCACGGATTCGTCCCAAGGGCGGAGAACCCTCTGGGCAGTGCTCGAGGAGCAGTGGTGGCTGGGCAAAGGGAGTCCCAGAGGCTTTCCTGGGTTCCCCTCTCTCCCAGGCAGGACCTGTCCCAGCAGCAGCATCCAGGGCTCTGAGTTCAGGCCTGAATTGCCATTTTTATTTTAAATTCTTGGAAGGTTCCCATCACTGCAGTGTGGGGGCTGCCTGTTGAGCTGGAGGAGGTGATGGTGGGTCCACCTCCTTCCTTCTGATGGTTTTCTTCCACTGTAGCATGGCCTCCACCCACTGATCTGCTGCCAGTTTGGCTCCCCATTGATGTCCACCCACCCTTCCCTTCTGCTGGTTCCAGCAGCTGCTGGATGAGGCTCTTGGCCTGTCCTGTGAAGCTCACCCAGCCCTTACAGCCTCTCCCAGCCCTGCGTGTCCACGCTGCGAGGCACCAGATGTTCCCTAGCATCCCACTGCTCTGGCCAGGGCTCTTGTCCTGGTTTGCAGAGCTTTCTTCTCTCATGGAGCACCACTGATCCCTGCAGGACTTACAACTTTCCCAAATGCTCCCCAGCCACTGGTGCCCACTGTTCTCAAAATGGAAAATGGGCTCCATGTGGTGACAGCATCTCTGCTTGTCCTTGGCCTCCCCACCCCACCTTGTTTTTGGGGAGGACCTGGTGAGTAGGTGGTTTCTGTAGCTGTGGAAATGGGCTGTGAGAACATTTAAAATGCCTTGTGAAAGCAACAAGATTCTGGACTTCCAGCCATGTGTTTGGTGGGAGCTGAGCTGTCCAAATCCATAGGGATGTTACCTTTGCCCCTAGATTTTTGCTCAGTTTCCTTCTCTAATATCTTTGAACATCCCAATACCCCCAAACCGGTGGTTTTCTACCTTCACACAACACTTCGTACATTTCCTCTGACTTTTCCCTTTTAATTTCACTTTTCCCAAATGCATTGGCATCAGCACTAGGGAGGATGGAGTTAATTGCACAGCAAAGACCTTCTATCACACTGTGGATAAACCAGTAACCGGCCTTGTCTTTGCTGGTTGCCACAGGGCAGCACCTCTGCGCTGCTGGCGGGAAGGGGGAAACACTTCCAAGCCTCAAGGCTTCTGCTTGGCCTGCAGAGAAGAGAGGCAGCTTTAACTGCAGCCCATGAGGAGCAGGCTGTCCTCGCTGGCAGTAACAGCAGGCTCATTCCCAGGGCAGCCTCAGCCTGGGCACTCTGGGTTGTCCTTTTGGTCTCCTCCTGAGGCAAAGCCGTTGCGTGCCACCGCACAAAGAAGGTGCTTTGGGCACCTAATATTTTTGGGATCTGTTTTAAGCGCTGTCCAAACTGGGACTGTCTGGCAGCTCTCTTGGTGGGGAGAGATGTCAACAGCGTGGCCACCCTTGGAGATCTGTCCTCAAGACCTGTTTGTTTGTGCCCCGATGTTTTTGACACAAAGATGGTACTGTTGCTGGGGAAGGAAATGAGATCTCAGAGTGACACAGGCTGGATGGGACCAGAAGCTGTTTTTTGCAGCAGCAAAGTTGGCCTGAAGGTTCAGGAATATTCCAGTAGAATTTGGGATAGCAGGATATCTCCAAAGCAAGGAGACACATGTTCCCCAGGGGACGGGAAAGTTTAGGGTGATCTTGGCAGTGAGCAGCTGAGTGAGGGAAGGTTGTTGCTCAGTTGAGAATGATTTGGAGCTGGCTGTGATGGGAAGGGCTGGGGTTGACACTGGTGGAGATATCCAGGACAGACACACTCGGCACGGGTTTAGGGATAATTAGATCCATCCAGCATGTTACACTGAGGGGGGTTCAAAGGGCCTCTTAGAGGTCCCTGAGAACATCTCTTGGGTTGCCAGCCTGCTTTCTGTTCTTCATTATGCCCTCTTTGAAGTCTGAAAATCCCTGTTATTTCACGGTCAATTTGCTGCTCCTTTTCTGAGGCCAATATTGTCTCCAGCAAAGCTCAGTTTCTGTAGGCTTTAGTTTGGCAGCTCAAGCCCTGCCATCACCATCCTCCAGCGTGGCACAACCAGAGGGTGGTGAGGAGGACTGTGAAGATCCTCCCTGGCAGGGTAGGGTGTGCTCCGAGGAACTCATCCCCTGACCTGCTGCTCCAGTCCCACCCAGTATAACCCACTGGGGGTACTGGTGGTACAAACCCCAGCTTTTGATCACAGCCTTTCAGCAGCAGCTGCATGTGGAGGGCACTGGGTGTTTTCATTGCTGTTGAATGCTGGGGAAAACCAAGGAGCACAGGGCTGATGTGCCTCGTTCCAAGTTATGCAGTAAATAAGCAGCACAGTTGGGAAAAACCCAGGGTCTTCAGAGTCCCCACAGTCCCCACCAGATGAGCCTGCCTCCCAAATGTTTACTAAAGAGACTGGAGTCTGATTGTTTTTACTTTATTTTTAATTTTTAGACGCTTCCCTCTTCAGGCTGTTTTGCCTGTTCCACAGTGACCAGTATTTGAACAGCACTAGCAGGAAATGTTTGGGAAATGTGCTTTAAAAAACACAGTTCTGCTAAGATGTTCTTTTTATTCCTGGTTTATACAGAGGCTTGGGATTCACAAAGAATGAATCTCTTGTTGGTAGGAGCAAGTCAGGCAGCAGTTTGTTTTGGAGCTGTCCTTGTCATCACTGAGGGCAGGACTGATCTGGGTGTTGGGGGGGTCACTTGTGGTCCTCCAGTAAAAAAAGGCTTTGCAGTCAATTATATTTTGTATTCTTGTAGCTCCTCTCAAAGCCAAGGGTCCAAGCTGGAATCTTTGCCTCTGGAAAGCTCTGCTTTGACACCAGATACAGCTCTAGTGGAAATTATGGAGCTGATGCTGAAATTGTTGGGTGAGGTTTTCTGGACTGAATTACACCAGATGACAAGGCTGAACGATGTTAAGTGTCCCCTTGGGTCATGAAGGCTAGGAATCTTCATGGATATCTCCAAGTTTAAATTGGTGTGTGGAGTTTGGTGGAAGTGTTGTTTCATCTGCTGCTGGCAGTGGACGTGTTGGATGGTCCACGTGTCAGATAAGGGCTGGGAGGACAGCAGGGTTTGCTCCATCCCAGGAATACAGCTGGGGTAAACCATCCTGAGAGAGAGAGAGAACATCCTGCAAAGGTCTGGAGCAACATGCTGGTACCTGGCTGCAGAGGGATGAGCTGGTGCAGGCAGGGCAAGGCAGTGACTGGGAGGCAGGTGAGGGGCCGGAGGCTCAGACCCCTGGAGCTCTGGACCAGCTGGGGCCCATTGCTGAGGGTGTGAGGGTGTTTATGGGGACAAGCCACAGGCCAAGGCATCTATAGCTGGTGTTTGGGGTACAGGGCACAGTGCCAGGCATCTGGAGGAGCCTGGTGGCACTCACAGCAGCATCCTGCCAGGGAGCTGCTGCTCCTGCATCCAATTAAACTGCTGGAGTGACCCAGAGAGGCAGCAAGGATTGACTCAGGGCTTGGCTGGGATCCTGGGACCAACACTGCAATTCATCCAGCAGAGTGAAACAAAAAAACAAAGGCACTGGGATTTTTAATAAGTGTTTAAGGTCTTGGATTTGGGTCTGCTCAGTCATTTGATCCAGCCACAGGACTCGTATTAGTGGGTGGGAGGGAAATGCAGTCTGAGCATGAGACGCTGTGGGTTTGCAGCCGGCTGGGAAGCTGTCCGTGTGTCTGGGAGCAGAAGCCTGAGCACAGTTGCTGCTTGGGGGCTGCCGGGCTCCAAGCAGAGCAGTTTGCACCAGATGGTCTCTGCAGCATGCTGGAGAAGTTCTCCTCCAGATTCCTGGATAAAAGCAGGCTCCAGCTTGGATCCACGCTGACCCTGGTGCAGTCAACAAGAGCATCAGCCGTTGTGACAGACTGTGCCCAGCGTGAGATCCCCAGCAGCTCCAGGCAGCGGAAAGCGCCAAGCGCTCCGGTGTTATCACACACTGATGTGCACTACACCAGTGTTATGTTCAGCTCATTCAGGATATTTCCATCCTTGTTCACATTCTCCATCATGGTCCTTCAAAGCCCCACAATAATTTGGGGCACAGTGCTGGAGGTGGGTGAGCACCGTGCCCAAGCCATGACCCTATTGGCACAGCTGGGCATTTACTCTGAAGGAGCTGGCAGATCTGGGCGCCAGGGCAGTTTGGTGGGTCAGAGCTGCTCACGTGTCAGTCTGGAGAACTGGGGGAGAAATGAGGAAACACTCCCCAGATCAGCCCTTTCACAGCCATGCTCTTCCAGCAAAGCAGCCACAGGTGACGTTTCTGGGGGGACATTACTCTCAGTGCGTCAGAGACACCAGAGCAGTGCTCCAGCAGCTCCCACTGCTGAAACACAGCTCCCAGCAGCTGGAGATGTAGCAGCAATCCCAGCGATGGTGCTGTTGCTGCAGCTCAGAGCTGCCTAGGGCACCTCCTATGCAGCTCCTGCCGCCTCAGCCTGGCCACTGAGCAGGGCATAAAGCACTGGAATTTTCCTCTGAAGAGAAGTGACCTTCAGCTGAGGTGGCTCAGAGCCTGCCGTCGGGATTAGCTGGGAGGGAGGTTTAGCAGCAAGGAGCTTTGTTCCTGCTGTGAAGCTTTGGGTCTGTAAGGGCAGCTGTGCCAAGTGTTGAGCAGCCTCGTGATGCCCTTAGAGGGGTTACAGGGGCTGATGTCTGCACAAAAGGATCTGCAGCAAGCAGCCATGCTGCAGGACACGCTGTCTCCCACAGAACCCTGCTGCTGGCTCCAGGGTTTTTCCAAAGTGATGTCCTATGTTCCTGAGCTGTTAGAGATGCAAGGTGAGCTCAGCACCTTGGCTGCAAGGGCACCAAGGCAAAGTCAGTGTCTGGCAGAGACGGTGTGGAGTCAACAGGACAGGGCTTGGAGAAGCAAAGGTTGAAAAAGAGGAACTCTGCAGTCCTCCAATAACAGCAGTTAGGGTGTCAAAATACACGACACCCCAAGTGTTGTAGGGGATGGGCTCAGGAGCAGAGTGAGGGGGGTGAAGAAGGCCATGGCAGGCAGGTACAGTGGTGCTTTAGCTCCTGATGCTCCAAGACTCTCTGGCAGAAGTGTCTGGAGGGCCCAGCCCCCAGAGCAGGGCTGGCTTCCTGTGACCTGAGTGCCTTGGGAGAAATCCTCCTCACACCCCACTCTCCCTGGGTCATGACCAGCTTTGCCTTTCCTGTGCCCAAAGCTGTGTGGTCCCCTTTCCTCTTGAGACACATTTCCTCTCCTGTGTTTGCAGGTTGCCTATGGGACCACGGAAAACAGCCCTGTCACCTTCATGGGGTTCCCCAGTGACAACATGGACCGGAGAACTGGGACAGTGGGATACATCTTTCCCCACACAGAGGTGACCCCAACCTTTCCCACCTGCTCCAGGTGCTCTGCAAGCAGCAGACCTCACTCCATCCTCCCTGCCTGGTGCTGGTGTCTAACTAAACCCTTCTTCCCTTCCAGGCAAAAATTGAGGATCCAGAAACAGGGCAACCTGTGCCTCTGAACACTCCTGGGGAGCTTCAGACCCGCGGCTACTGCGTCATGCTGGGCTACTGGAATGACCCTGACAAGACGAGTGAGGTGATCACTGCTGAGAGGTGGTACAAGACAGGGTGAGTCTGAGAACAGCCCCACTTCTCCCAGATGCTCCCACAGGGTGACACTGGATGTGTGGGTGTGTGTGTGTGACTGCTTGGCTGGGATTTCCAAAGTAGAGAAAACTGTCCCAGTTTATCCCTCTGATCTGTCTGTGACACTCCAGAACTGCTTTAGCACAGAGCCCTTGGTGCTGAGTGTCCCTGGAGAGGGGGATTGTCACTGGCCACTTGTGCCTGGCGGGGCTGTGGGGGTACAGGGCAGGGGCAGGAGTCGCCTCCCCCCTAAACCCTGCTTGTGTGGACGCTGCCAGTTTCTGTGACAGGAGCTCTTTGATCTCTTCCACGTGTTCAGGTGGCATTTCAGCCATTATCCTGTGATCCCACCCTGGCTGGTGGGAGCATCAGCCCTCCCTCCACCCAGCTGGGCCAGGACTCGAGGGTGCTGTCATTGCAGGGACCTGGCCAGCCTGGACGAGCATGGCTACTGCAGAATTATCGGGCGTTGCAAGGACATGATTATTCGGGGAGGAGAGAACATCTATCCAGCAGAACTCGAGCAGTTCCTGCACACCCATCCCAAGGTTGAGGAGGTCCAGGTGAGTGGGAGGAGGTGGGCTGGGTGAACAGCTGGTTTTGGAATCCTGCACATAAAGCTCCTGGGATTGCTGCTTGGAACCTGGTTGTCTTTCCCCATTTTCAGCATCAAATTCCGTGTAATGTTGGTTAGCAAGGAGGAGGGAGAGGCTGGTGGGATGGAAGGGGCAGGCAGAGCTCCTAGCATGGGGCACGTGGATTGTGGCAATCCCCTCGTGTTCCAGCTGCACTGCTGCAAAGTGCCTGTCAGTCTTCAGTTTTGAACAGCCTGTCCATGTTCATAGCTCCCTCTGACATTCTTACTCAGACAGGACAGTTTTTACTGATAATTGCTCAACTCTGACATCCAGGACGACTCTTCCAACAAGTCCCTGGAGATGAGGAGTGAGACTTTGTTTCGCTTCTTCACAAGACAGCAAAGATTTCCAGGACTGAGCAGCTGCTCCCTGTCTGCTGGGATTGTTCTCCTCCAGGTTTCGTGCCAGACAAGTTTCCCCATAAATAAACTGGCTATTTAGTCAGAGTTCTGCCTGTGCCAGGCGAGCATCTCTCTTTGGAGCAGTCCCAGTGCAGATGGGTTGCAAACCAGCCCTGTTTATGTGGTTTCTAGGGCTTTATGTCACTGCTCTGGACTCAAAAGGATCAACGTGTCTCTAGCAGTTTGAGATACTGGTTCAAGGCGGGGAATGACAGCAGGATTCTTGTGGAATAGTGGGAGCAAACTTTGGAGAGAGCTCAGGCTTGGGAAGCCCAATTCCTGGTGTCACAGGCAGTGGCCCACTAAGATCTGTGATTATAAGGGTTTTAAAGAATCCTTTAATTCAACCTCATCCCTCCCCTGCCATTCCATCTGGAGATCCCAAAGCACTCGTGGCAGCCTACCAAGTCTCCTTGTTGTTTGTGAAGCCTCTTGCTCCATTGTTTTGGAAGCAGAGGGATGACAGGTCCGTGTTGCACCCACAGTGCTCCAGCACCCTGTGTTGTGGGGTCAGGGAACACGCCATGGGCCAGCCCCCAGCCCCTGTGGGAGGCCAGGGACGTCCCCAAGGGTCACACTGTCCGTCTGTCCCAACCAGGTGGTTGGTGTGAAGGATTCGAGGATGGGAGAAGAGATCTGTGCCTGCATCCGGCTGCGGGCTGGGCAGAACTGCACCGAGGAAGAGATCAAAGCTTTCTGCAAAGGGAAGGTGAGTTCCCAGTCCTCAGCCTCCTTCCAGACCAGTACACCCAGTGGCTGCTGGGGACTGGTGGATGGAAGCCCATGGATTTAGAGCACTGGAGGACCCAGCCCTGGCAGTGCCAGGCTGTTCCTTTCAGGTTGTGCAGCCCGTTTTTCTTTTCCCAGATCTCGCATTTCAAGATCCCACGTTACATTGTGTTTGTGAGCCAGTACCCGCTCACTGTCTCAGGCAAGGTAAGAGGGGGCTGGGGCAGGGCAGGAACCCTGGCACTCTGTCCCAGCTCCTCTCTGAGTCTCTCTCCCGCCTGTCTGCCCTCTATTCCAGATTCAGAAATACAAGTTAAAGCAGGAGATGGAGAAACACCTGCAACTCTGAGAGTGGGAAGGCAGAGCAAAAACCAGGATAAATCAGCCCCGTTTCAGTCAGCTCTGAGTCTGCTTTTCACCTGTGCCTTGGGCTAAGCAGTGAAGACTTTTTCTCCCTGACATCAGGCTGATGGCACTTTTAGTCAATAAAACAGAGCGCCTTTTTTTCCCAGTTGGGGCTTGTTTCTTTGCCAACAGAAATACTGTGGTGTGAGGAAGAGATGCTTATTTCTGGAATTCTGTCCAGTTACTGAAAGACCTTGTGAAGGTTTAACAATTTTGTGTGTCTCTCAGCAGTTTGGCTGCAGCCATTTCAGGAGTTGAACCAATGCTGGTGGGTATTTTACTGACACTCTGAAGTCCAAATGCCCTGGCCTGTCTTCCCAGGGTAGTTGATGCCCTTTTCTCTTTGGATGTTGTGAGACTCCTGGGTCATCTAAGAGTGACTGAACTTGAAATGAGGGGCAGGGAGTTTCAGAGAGTGAAACTTTGCATTGGGGCTCCCTAAAACTGGCTGGAAAAGCTCACTTTGTTCCCACTCCTCCCCCAGGTGTTTCCCAAAAAAATCCCAAACTTCTCCAAGGTACACATCCTTTGTTTATTTTGTTGTTTTGGACAAGACAGACAGTAAGGTTGTTACAGAAATACCAAAATTCCTGTCCCATTGGCAGTGTGAAGCAGAGCATCCCTGGGACAGCATTTTACGGGAGTTATTTGGTACCTCCCAACCATGAAACACTCCTGTGAGAAGAGAGTCAGCAGAGCTCCTCTCTGCCAGCAGAAGTGTCCCACCCCAGCTGGAAGGCAGATGATGTTGCTGCCAACTCTGGCTGACCTCTGCTGTCTCCCTCCTTTCTGAGCAGAGCAAAGGCTGGGCCCCCTCTGGCTGTGCTTCCTCCAGCGGGTGGAGGGCAGTGGTGCAGCAGGGAGACAGAAGAAGCATCCGCGAAGTCTCAATCCTTCATCTCCAGCTGGACTGGGGGCTCTACCCATGGAAGCAGACGCCGGGGACAAGTCCCCTGTCCACGTCTGCATTCTGGAAGAAGAAAAAAACATGGATGGTTTGTGTCAGGCTCCTTCTGTAGAGTCTTTTCAGCAAGTTCCTCTCCTGTTCCTACACTGCTTGTGGGGCTGGTTTCAGCACTGATCCTTCCACATTTCACTCAGAGCTCTTCCCTTCCCTGGTTACCTCTGTAACTTTCCTTCCCGAGAGAGGAAGTGTTGCCTGCATGCCCGCAGCTGTAGCCAGGGTCCTTGGGGACACCGAGGGCCTCTGTGCTGATGGCCAGGGAAGGACTGTTTATCTTCTTTTGCTTCCCACAGCACCAACCCAGGTGCAGGACAGGCCTGCAGTGAGTGGAGCGTCTCCTCCCCTCCCTGACCAGAACCTCCACCCTCGGCACAACCCCTGCTCTGCCCAGGGGTGCCCCGTGTACTCACCGTATATGGGAGGTGGTGGATAACAAATGAAGGTGTCATCAGCCCTGGCTGGTGAGGACAGACACACTGCTGAGAAAACCAGTGAGTCCTGGTCAGAGCCAGCACCGGGGGCACAGTCCCTGCCACCCCACTCCTGCTCCTGTCCTGGGAGTGGGGTGGCACTGCCCCTGGGTCTGAGCCCTGGCAGAGCCTGGTCTCAGGGAAGTTTTCCCTGCCATCCCATGCCTTCTCCAGAGCATATCCAACCCTCGCCAGCCAGGGCACCTCCGGCGGTGCCCCCTGCCCCTTCCCAACCCCTGGGACGGTGCGTCCCCGGCTGTAAACACTCACGGGAGAGGAGCGGCCCTTTCGGCTGGCAGTGCGGTCTCGGTGTGTGCAGTGCTCCAGGCTCGCTCCACGGCTTCTGCCCTGCCCTGCCCGAGTCCCACTCTTGTAGCCCCCGCTGCCTGCTCGGAAACTCCCCGCAGAGGGAAGTTACATCACGGGTGGGTTTCACCGAATTACTCGTTTCTGGCCTGGAAACGGGAATCTGCAGTCACAGTCTTTGTCAGGGGCATTTCAGACTTCCTCGTGACTATTAATAGAGATAGCTGCTAACGTCGTTAGTTAGGGGTTCGTCAGCTGCGGGTTTGCACAACCCTCAGTGGGGACAGGCCCCTTCCTCTGCCGAAACGCTGGAAAACCCTTCCCGGCCCCGAGGAGCAGCGGGGAAGGATGCGGGGGAGGTCCCAAACCTCGTTCGGACCGTGAGTCTGGGGAGAACACCGGGGAATGACAGTGACCCATCCGCCCCGTTATTCACAGCGAGCATCCCCCGCACAGCCCCGGAGGGAGCGAAGCTCTTTGCCGCGATCCCTCCCCTGGTCCCTATGCCCCGCCCGGTGCCCGCCCCGGTCCCGCCCGGTGCCCGCCCGGCGGGGGCGGTGCCGCAGGTCCCATGGCGGCGGCGGGAAGGTGTCGGTGGCAATGGCAGTGGCCGCGGAAGCTGGCGGGTGTCGCTGCGGCGCTGCCCGGCGGGGGAGGCCCGGGACGAGCACCGGGACCGGGGCCTGCCGGGGAACCGGCCCCGGAGCCGGGCCCAGAACCGGCGGCCCCCGCCACAGCCGCGCTCTACGTGCACGTGAGCGGGGACACGGGGGAGCCCCGGGGCTTGTGTGTGCACGGGGAGCCACGGGTTGGCACACGCGGGGACACACGGGGACCCTGGGGCTCGTACAGCCTAGGGGCTCGGGGCTGGCACAGGTGGGAGGTCAGTGCGGCTCCTTGGGCTCGCACACACGGGGGTGCATGCTCTGCACGCTGGGGAGAGCCCGGCCCTGTACGTGCCCCCGGGCCGGCCTGAGTGAGGGGTCCCCGAGCCGTGCACACGGGGGGGTCACACCTGTGGGTCGCGGGGCGGCTGGGAGCGCTGGGATCCGCGCACCGGAACGGCTGGGGCTGTTCCCCCTCAGCGGAGCGGCTGGGCGGAGGGCCCGGCCGTCCCCCACTCGCCCCGTGCCCGCAGTGGCCCTACTGCCGCAAGCGCTGCTCCTACTGCAACTTCAACACGTACGTGGTGCCGGCGGTGGACGAGGCGGCCGTGCGGGCCTGCCTGGTGCGGGAGGCACAGACCCTGCTCCGCCTCGGCCGGGTGCACAGGTGGGTGTGAACAGGTGGGTGTGCACAGGTGGGTGTGCACAGGTGGGTGTGCACGTTGGGTGTGCACAGCTGGGTGTGCACAGGTGGGTGTGCACAGTGGGTGTGCTCGGTGGGATCATGGGCAGTGCCAGGCCCTTCCGTGCCCACCTGCAGCTTCACCCCTCTGCCCTGCAGCGTCACCTCCGTCTTCTTCGGCGGGGGCACCCCCAGCCTGGCCAGCCCCGGCACTGTCGCGGCGGTGCTGGAGGCGGTGGCGGGCGCTGCCAGCCTTGCTGCTGGTGCTGAGGTCACGCTGGAGGCCAACCCCAGCTCCACCAGCACGTCGCGCCTTGCCGGCTTCAGGGCGGCTGGGGTCAACCGCCTGTCCATCGGCGTGCAGGTGAGAGGGACTGTCCCCGCCGCACCCCTGCAGCCCCCACGACCCCATTGTCACCGCGCTGCCCCCGCAGCCCCCGTGACCCCATTGTCACCGCGCTGCCCCCGCAGTCGCTGGATGACGCCGAGCTGAGGATGCTGGGCCGGGAGCACACAGCGGCAGAGGCACAGAAGGCTGTGGAAGCGGCGCGGGAGCTCTTCCCTGGCCGAACCTCCATCGACCTCCTGTTTGGGCTGCCTGGACAGAGCCGGGATGCGTGGGCCCAGCGGCTGGAGGCGGCCCTGAGGCTCTGTGACGATCACATCTCCGTGTACCAGCTGACGCTGGAGCGGGGCACTGCGCTGGCAGCACAGGTGCGGGGGGGAGCCCTGCCCGCTCCTTCCCCGGACCTGCTGGCTGACATGTACCACACTGCCCACAGTGTGCTGGTGGCCGCCGGCTTCCGCCACTATGAGGTCTCCAACTTTGCGCGGAAGGTGGGATGCTCCCCATGCTGTGTCCCTCCATGGCATGCTGGTTCCCCAGCAGGCTCAGCCCCTCCCCTCACCCCAGGGCTCTCCCGCAGGGCGCCCTCAGCTCCCACAACCTCTCCTACTGGCGGGGTGACCAGTACATCGGTGTGGGGCCAGGTAAGGGGGCGATGGGGGGCGATGGGAGGCAGGGTGTGCCCTGTGAACTGTTGTCCTTCTGCCTGGCCGCTGCAGGGGCACACGGGCGCTTTGTGCTGCGGAGCGAGGGCGGCTGCAGGCGGGAAGCCCGGGTGCAGACCCTGGAGCCCATCGCCTGGATGAGGGAGGTGCAGAGCCAGGGACACGGCACCAGGACCCGGGCGGTGCTGAGCCCGCTGGAGCAGTGAGTACTGGGGTCCTCCCTGCCCCCTCCCTGTCTGTGCTGCCCCACAGCTGTCCGTGTCCCCACAGGCTGGAGGAGCTGCTCGCCCTGGGCCTGCGCACGGATGAGGGCATCACACACGAGGTGAGGACACCTGCAAGGATCCAGTGCTGATCACAGAATGGTTTGGATTGGGTGGGACCTTAAAACCTATCTCGTTCCACCTCCTGCCGTGGGCAGGGACACCTTCCACTGTCCCAGGTTGCTCTGAGCCCTGTCCAGCCTGGCTTTGAACATTTCCAAGGATGTGACATCCACAGCTTCTCTGGCCAGCTGTGTCAGGGCCTCGCCACCCTCACAGGAGAATTTCTTCCCAATATCTAATCCAAATCTGCCCTTCCCATCCATCCCTCCCTTTTCCTGTCACTCCATTCCCTTCTCCAAAGCCCCACTTCAGCTCTCCTGCAGCCCTTTGGGTGCTGGGGTGCCAGTGGCCGTCACTAACACCCTTTTCTTGCCGTGGGCACCCAGTGCTGGGGGCACTTCTCCCCGCAGCTCAGCCTGCAGGCCGTGTTCGGGGAGCCGGGGGAGGCTCGGGCACTGCAGGAGGAGGGCTGGCTCGTCCTGGACAGCAGGTGAGCCCCGGGGAGCCGTGGGCAGGGCTGGGGGGCTCCCTGGGCCAGCGGCTCTCACCAGCACCCCTTTCCCAGTGGCCTGCGGTGCACCTGGGCCGGCCTGGCCGTGCTGGACTCGCTGCTGCCCGACCTGCTCTTGCAGCTGCAGCGGACACTGCGCCCACCGAGAGGCACCCCGGCGGGGGAACGAGCCGGGATGCGAGGGATGTAGGTGGCCATGATGGATAATAAACCACAAGAGCAGTGTGCTGGCTGAGGGGAGCTGTTACTGCAGAGTGGGCCCTTGTATCCTGGGGTCCTGGAGCCATAGTGTTTCTAGTCACCCAGTGTCCCTGTGTCCGGGTACCCCCGAGTCCCGGCGCCCCCATGTCCTGCTGTGTCCGGTGACACTCAGTGCCCCTTGGTGTCCTGGTGTGGTGGATCCTGGTGCTACTTGGCGCCCAGTGCTCCAATGTCCTCAGTACCCCGATGTCCTGGGTGTCCCGCTCTGTCCCCATACCCTGCCATGTCCCCATATCCCGCTATCCCGATATCCCGCTCTGTCCAGCTATGTCCTGATATCTTGTCGTGTCCCGATACCCCGCTCTGTCCCCATATCCCGCTCTGTCCCCATATCCCGATATCCCGCTCTGTCCCCATACCCCGCTCTGTCCCCATATCCCGATATCCCGCTCTGTCCCCATATCCCGCTCTGTCCCCATACCCCGCTCTGCCCCCATATCCCGATATCCCGCTCTGTCCCCATACCCC
>VXBU01011467.1:2643735-2658462 GCA_013400315.1 Bombycilla garrulus | reverse complement strand
GTCTGGCCCGCAGGTGCCGGGGCTGTACCCGGGTTTGGGATTTCAGAGCTGTTGTGCCACTGAAACCCTGAAACCCCGGGCTTTGTTATCCCAGTCGTGCTGGCTGAGCGCAGGGAATCTGTGTGCTTACAGCTGGAGCTGGAAATTTCCCAGGAATGTGGTGTTCCACCTGCAGGGATCTGTATTTATTTGCATTTATCTTACCCGTTTTCTTTCATCTAGAATATAAAGTGTGAGACAATTCACTCCTACTTGACCCACTTTGCAGCTTCTCAGAGGTTGATTTTTTTCAATTACAAGGGATGCTGAATTTAATTGTTTGGTGCAGCCTTAAAGAGAAATAATCCCAAAACATAGTTCAGCTGGAAATCATTAAGCAGCCTGAGAGGAACATGGTGCTTCCTTGGGAGACTGAAGAAGTCTCTTCTGTTTTTTAGGCAGGAAGAAAAAGAGTTTTGAACAGCCATGTCCAGCAATTGCAGAAGAGCCTAAGCCTAAACCTAAGCCTAAGCCTGAGCCTGTTCCATATGTTCTGAAAGGAGAGGACATCCAGGCACTTGAAATTAAGGTGGAGGACCTGGAGAAAGTATGTATGAGTATTTTTACTGCTAGAAACAGCTTCCTTAACTGACATTCTCCTTTTGTGTGTTTAACAGAGGGTGCTGCCTGTTTACTTAAGCCAAAACTCACTCCTGCAGCTGAGTTCTCACGCCATTTTGTCTGTCAGGCTTTTTATCCTGATAAAATGTCAGCTCATCAGGTTCAGTTGCTAAAAGTAAAGGATTCTAAGTCCTATACAATCCTTTCAAATGGGAGGATAAGTCATCTGCCTCTTCCAAATTACATCTTCAACTTTCTGATCTAATAAGATCTGTAAGTTGTTTAGTAGCTCTCATGGCTTTCCTTCCAAAACTGGGGTCACAGTGTGTGAGTGGAAGCATTTGAGTGACACAGCAGCAGAAATCTTTTCTGGAAAGTGATTAAAACTCTGTTTTCATGCCCCTGTCATAAAGCAAGATCCAGAGGAGTCAGACAGTAACTGAGTTGATATCTGCACAGCTGTGTAAGGTGTCTTGTAGGGGAAGAATCACAGAAGATTTGGCTTGGAAAGGACCTCAAAACTCATCTATTTGCACCCCCCTGCCATTGGCAGGGACACCTCCCACTATCCCACGTTGTTCTGATCCCCATCCAGCCTGGCCTTGCAGGGATCCAGGGGCAGCCACAGCTTCTCTGAGCTCACAGGGAAGAACCTTTCCTGACATGTAACCTAACCCACTCTTCTCTTTGAATCCACTCCTTCCTTGTCCATGTGGAAAGTCCCTGTGCAGGACTCGCAGGGCCCTCACAGGAACTGACATGGCTGCTGTGCCTGTCCTGAGAGGATCAGCTGGCACGAAGGTGAGTCAGTGTGTTTCTGACTGCTCTGTGACTGTTTCCTTCCTGCAGCTCCATGCTCCACGCCTTCCCTGTGGTGCTGGGAGAATTCCAGCTCGCAGGACTTACCTTGTCCGAAAAGACCAACCCAGGGAGGTGGCACATCTCGTAGCACATCCTCTTCCCCCCAGGGCACCCAGGGGACCACTGACGTTTCCTGGTAGGGTTCAACTTCACCTCTTACCCCTGGGTTTTGGTTTTGTTAAGCCAAACTTTTAGCGACCTGGCTCTGGGGTTGGATGTTTTTATATGTGTGTTGTAGGACCAAGAGAGTTTGATGATGGCTGTGAAGAGATCCTCCCTCACCACATTTTGGGGAGCCTCCAGGAGTTCAGGATGGAGGCCTATGCCAGAAGAGACACGAAGGTTGGTTTGTAGAGTTAGGAAAATGCTGCTGTGTGGCACTTCTCCAGAGGCACAGTGTGGTGCCTGCAGTACCTTTTGATGCTTTCCAGCGCCTATCAGGAGCAGGGCTGAGGTGTGGCTTTCCCAGCCTCGTCACACTCTGGGGGAGGGTTTGCCTTTGGAGAAACTGCACCAGCAGGTTTTGGAGTCTTGTGTGCAGCACCAGGTCATGGAGGGAACAATCACACAGGCTTCCTCTCCCCTCTGTGCCTGCTGATGGTGTCAGGGAAGAGCTGTTGCAGCAGTGCCATTGCTGGAGTCTCTTTACTCAGATAAATAACTTCCATTGTACCTGAGTGTATCCCTGCTGCCCTGGTTTCCTTCCTTTCAGATTTAACAATGCTGTCAATCTGTAGAATTCTCCTCTCCTCTCCCATTCCTGCTTTGGTGTGCATGGAGAGGTTCATTTAATGTTACATTTCTCACCAGCTAGCAGATGCTATTGAGCCTCCTCATCCAGATGTTACTGCAGCAGCTTTAAAAGAGGAACATGGAGGAGAGAAGAAGGGGAAAGCAGATCAGGTCCAAACAGGAGAACACAAAGCCTTGCAGAACTGGAACCATCATATGGCAATGAGGAAAAAGCAGGAGAAACACCTAGGAGGTGAGAAAAGCTAAGGAGCTCTCATTCTGTGAAATTCTGTGTGCAGGTAGAGAAGTCTGATGTCCCCACACTAAACTGAAGCGGTCAGTGCCCACCAGGGATAATCCTCTCGGCCTTGCAGTCTGTTCCATGTTCTCAGAGCTCCCACAGCGCTCACGCAGGGGGCTCTGGGTGGGGTGGGAAGGTGAGCTGGTGGCTCTGCTGGGGAGAGAGCAGTGGATCTGGCAGGGAGCAGTGTAAGTGGGTTACAGGTGCACCAAAGGGTGTGCAGCACCAATGATGTGATGTTCTTTATTTATAGAAATCCTTCACAAGCCAGAGAATGAATTGCTGATGAACATGTCAGACAATTACAGGCAAATCCAGGAAGAGCGTGACCTCATTGACCGGAGTCTCCCTGCCCTGTTTCCTGGAAAGGTGAGGGCCCCACTTCCTGTGTGTCCTGATTGTGCTGCTCTTGTGAAACAGCACTGGCACTGTTCTAAGGCAGTCTCTGAAGTGCTGTCAGGAGATGTTTATCAAAGCCACTCTGAACCCTGTCTGAGCAGAGCTTTCAGGGACATGAAAAATAAAAACCTGAATTGTGCTATCCATCCCAGTCAGGGGAAAGTGGTGATGAGCAAGTGGCATTTCTTGATTCTCACCAAAGACTGCTGTACCCTGGGAAGTGTCACAGTTGCTGTTCCAGGGCAGAAAGATCTTGGATTTTAGTGATTGCTGTGGAGAAAAGGTCATGGCTAAGGCAGGAGGGTTATGGGAGTATTGTGTTAAGATCCTTTTTTTCACATTTATAGCACTATTAAAGAATTTGCATCTGTGTGAGGCTTTATTTTAATATCATTCAACCTTCACATGCACTAGATAGAAGAAAGTTCTTTTGTCTTTGACAGCACCTGATAGAAACTTGGGCTTGCTCTGCAGAAAGGGATAATTCATAGACTTAAAAAATGCTCTTAGAGTCAGGGTTAGACCTCTTCTTTTCAGCTTCAAGTGTCTGTGGAAATAGCCGGTAGCTGCAGAGCTGTGTGTCAGTGGCAGCCTTGTTTCCCACCCTAGGGATACCGAGTGGGAAGCGAGTTCTGGAACCTTCCTGAGCAAATTGGGGATGAACTGACCGGGCTGACCCTGACCCTGACCCGCACAGAACGCAGGCACCCAGAGCCTCTCACTCACGTGGGGAAACCCCGAAGTGTCCAGAGAGAAACAGGTAAGGGAGCACTGCAGAGGGGTGATCCCAAAGAAATGGGGCTCAAGTGTGGAGGGAGCAGCTCCTTCCCTGTTGAGCCTCCTCTTTAAAACACTACAAGGCCAAAGTTTGCAGAGAGTGAAATTTAATGAGGCATGCGAGTGTGTAGAGAGTGAGCTCTTGCATGGATATTTCCACAGGTCTGAAGCCTGCAAAGAGGATTCCTTGCCACCTAAACTGGGATAAGAGTCTTTTCCTGCAACATCGGCGGCAGGAGCTCAGATCTCTCCTGGAGGAGCTCGGCTTTTACAAGCCGGTAAGAGCAGAGGAACGAGGACATTCTTGTGTCTCCTGTCAGGTGCTGTAGAGTAACAAAGCTGCCAAGAGTTTCATCTGAAAAAAAGCGTTAGGAAATTTAAACTTGGTCTCACTTTCCTGGAAGTTCCCACATTTCCAGAGGGCCAAAGAGTTGTCTGACCTCCTGAAGTGTCGCACAGAGTGGTCTAGGAGCCTCAGAATAGGATCCCAAACCAGCAGCATGCAGCTGCCAGGACCTAAGCAAAGAAAAACCTGCCACGTAATGGTGCAGGACTTTGATTTAGTGCCGTGGGGCAGAGGGAAGAGATCTTTACCCTTGTGGAACACACACTCTGAAATAACTTCCTGAAGGCAGGTGGCCCCTCCTCCTACAAACAGAGCAAACCTCACTCTTTTTTGTCTTTGAAACCTGTCTCTGAGGGTGGGAAACGTGTGAAGGACACTTTCTGTGCATCACTGCTAGTGGGGAATGCAGCCATCTAGGATTCTTGGGAATCTCAGAATTGGTTCTTTCCTATGTCCCTTGAGCATTCTTTGGATGCCTCTAAGAACCACTGTAGGAGCAAGACATGATAACTTCACTTTACTTGTCTGAGTTGGTGCATTTGTCAGGTGTTTTAATGTCCTTTGTATGGAAAGAGCAGCTGTGAGTTGGTAATTTCTGTTACGTCCAGGATCTGGAAGGACTGGAGGTGATTGGGAAAGGGCAGCCTTACACATCTGTCTCAGCTGAGGCTTTTCAACACACTTCCATTCCTGAAGAGATTGAGACCCTGTAAGTTTTACTTTGTGACAAAATAAAGAGTTTTGGGTGTGCACCACCAGTCTGTGAGGATATCCTTAGCTGTTCTTCTCCAGAATGAAGATGAGTCTCCACTGGGACACAACAAAAGACATATTCTTATATTATAATCACCAGATTTAGGAGCCTTTGTGCTTGGGGCCTTGTGTCTAAGGAGCAAGAATCAGAGAAAAGTTTTTTTGAGGCTTTTCCTCCAGTCTTCAATCTGTGTGGCTCCAGAGCTTACATCGGGCAGGGTAGGATTCTGCTCTCAATTACCTCTGTTTGATTGTATTTTTGTAGCCTTCCATCATTAATTTCTTGGTTTTCCCTGTCCTGTCCATCTGCAACAGGCACAGCCCGAGGGCCTCTTGTCCTTTTTCACTCATGTACTTCATGCAGGTCTCATTCTTTAATATTCTGGCTGTCCTGTCCTCCTTGCCAGTGCCATGTAGCTAGATGGATTCACCACATCTGCAGGGCTCTGTCCCTGAAGAGATTACTGTGTGAGAAAACATTAAATGAGATTATTTCTTACAGGATCTTGTAAATCACCCCTGGTTCTCCCCCCTCTGCAAGTGAATTTCTCTCCATGAAATTGCTGGCTTTTGTTTTCCTCAGCAGTGACCCCTTAGATGACGCTTTCACTGTGGTTCCAGAAGCTGAAAAAGTTCCATCTTTAGTTTTCTGTGGCCAGCCTGCTCGTTGGATCAAGGGCATCACTGCTCACAGGGTAATTGTGAGATTTTAATTGTTTAGTCAAGCTAAGCCTATTTGAGTTCCCAAGTCACAGTTGTACCATAAGTGTCACTCCAAGACCACAGAATGGGGGACTTATTCTGAGCATAATAGAGTGTCCCTGTGTTTGCTCCAGAGAGATCCAGGAACAGAAGGGCTCTGCTTGTGGTGGGAGGTTCAGATTCCCAGCCTTTTTCTGTATAATGGCCACTTCTTGGACCTGCCTTACAATTTCTCCTCCCAAGGCTCAAACCCTTATTGGAGCTATGACTTCATGCAGGATAAATCCTGCCAGATAGAGTAGAAATTGTGACTTTTTCCCTCTTCCTTGTAGAAGGAAATTGGCATTGCTGCCCGGCTCACCTTTGAGACTCTGGCTAGTGAGAAGGCTGAAAGCTTCCTGACAGTGAGCAATGATGGCAGAGCTGCCATTTGGTACAACTGGATGAGGCTTCCCCAGCAGATCCCCTCCAGGGAAACCCGGGGCAGGAGGATGCCCTGCTTTTACTTTGATACCAGACCAGGTACGAGACCTGCTGCTCTCCAAGCCTTTGTACCTCAGGCAGAGAGCACGAATTTGGGAGTTACCTGGGACGTGGAGTCTGACTAATGGCAGAGCACTGCTGGGTGATTTCTCCTGAGGAAACCACCCTGGGTGTCAGAGCTGACTCACCCCAAAAGAGCTGTGCAAGGCAGATCCTTCTGGAACTTAAAGGAAAGGAGGTTGCTTCTGCTCTGAGTATAAATGGGTGGAATATTGAGAAGTGAATAATTTTCTGATGGCAAACGGGGCATAATCTTCTGGAGAAAAAACGGAGCTTGTTGTATAAGGAGAATGCAATGTGAATAACTCCAGTTCAGGAACATAGGGGCTGAGAAATCTGGAAGTAAATCTGGGGAAAGAGTCTCCCAGAGAGATAAGGAGACTTGGGGTGGTATTGGAAAAAGGTCAGGCTAACCAGGTGGCTTCTTGCAGACCAATGCGTTTCTCTCTTATTTCAGGTGTAATTTTGCCTGGAGAAACTCGGAGGTTTTCCTTTATTTTCAAGTCAGAGAGAGCAGGTATTTTCAGTGAGCCCTGGGAATTTAGGACACATCCTCTGTTATTAGGAGGAGCTCTGCTTCAGGTGACCCTTTGGGGAATTGCTGTGTATGAGGATAAATTGGCTGGCATCAGAGAGAAACTGGAGGTAACCAAGCATGTAGCTGGGTAACTGAGCTTTGAACTTTATATGTAAATAGAGGATAAGGGTGGGAGTGGACAACATGGCACTTTTATTGTTGTGCAATTACTGCTGAGAGTGAGATTTACAGAATGTCTGCACATATTTGAGGAGGTTTGCTAAATGACATGAGGAACTCTGCAGTCTACTGTAACGTTGTTACTAAAGACATGACTGTGTCTCCTGAAGTGTTCACACTGGTCCTTTAAAGAATGAAATTTCTGTTGGTAATAAATTTCATTAGTTACTTAGTGGGAAGGAAATTGACTGCTGTACACTATTATAGCAGTTAAGGTATAAATTGAAAATTACACTCTGCTTTGAAAAGTATAGTTTGGGGGGAGGATTTGTAGAGTTTCTTTGAAAAGCTGTTGGAAGTATTGCTGTGCTCAGCGGGGTTTGCAGTTGTTCGTGTCCTTTAACTCTGTGTAATGAATAGTGTGGTTACAGTGGGACTGAATTTGTGTGTTTCATGTGGAATGGGGCCTCACACGTGCTGTCCTTGCTGTGGTGCCTCAGAGTGAGCTGGCTGCTCGAGAAGGTGCTGCCATAGTGAGGGACAGCCTGAATGAACTGCTGGAGCAGATTCGGACACCCGAGTGCTCGCCGTCCCCCGTGGATGCCTGTGTCACAGAGGAAGAGCTGTTCCACAGGAGAAACCCAATGCGGATGTTTGCTGCTGCAGGGACTGCACAGCTGAAATCAGTGGGGAG
Source organism: Bombycilla garrulus (assembly GCA_013400315.1). Classification (NCBI taxonomy): domain Eukaryota; kingdom Metazoa; phylum Chordata; class Aves; order Passeriformes; family Bombycillidae; genus Bombycilla; species Bombycilla garrulus. The sequence continues at coordinate 2,651,057 of VXBU01011467.1, read as the reverse complement.
GGCAGAGCCAAGGGGTGCTGCATCCCTGGGATTTGGGAGCTGGCAGAGGCTGCCTTGGAGGCTTTGACAGTTGGGTTGGAAGAGGGAAGGTACAGCTCACGTTTACCTTTTCTCCCATTATCGCAGCTGCATTATCAGCACCAAGTGGTGAAGGAGTTGCACAAACTGTGGAGACAGCACCTGGCTGTGCCTTCAGTCTTGGGGGAGGAAGTGCCCTTGGAGCAGAGGAGAGCTGCAGGGGATGAGCAGTACCAGGAGAGCACCTTGGAGCTTTCCTCTGCCCAGAGCAGCACCACTGGGCTCCCTCGCGGCAAGTACACACTGCAGGAGGAAGAAGCGAGTCCTTCAGGATGGAACCTTTCCCTCGAGGACTTTAAACAGGTGGTCACCTCTGTTCCCCCAAGCTGATGGTGTGTTAATTCCCCTACAACCAGCCCTGCCTGCCCCAGTGTGAGCCCAGCTAAAGGGCTGCTGCCACTATGCTGGGAGTTGGAGAGATTTATGATGTGTGTTGGCTCTGCTGACCACACCCTCAGTGCTCTTGTAAAGAGATTCCCAAGAGAGACTGTGGGCTGTTGTGTGAAGAAGAAAAGAGAACCACACAATATAATAGATAATTTAAGCTCTTTCCCTTTTAGCTTTCTGTCATCCCAGGACTGAGTGTGGGGGGCAGGCTGGGCTTACAGCCTCCTGTGGCTCCCCCAAGGGCTCTTCTCCTTGGAGAGTCCTTCCTATTCATCAGAGAACTAAGGGGACACTCATGACAGGCTGTGGATAAAGTACAGACCTCCCTAGATTAAAGCAAGAGTGCTTTGGATTCTGTCAGTGGTTTTTCTGTTGTGCTCTCTTGGAAATCTCTTTGTTGTTTTTATAACTGAGCTTTACTAGGGAGCTTTCTGGCTTAATAGAATCCCTGTTTCCCAGCACACCTGAAGTAGCAAAGGTGCTTAGTATCAGCCTGAAGGGGGAATTGGGGATTGTTCCACAGATCCTGGGTAGCTTGGCCCTATCCCAGCTGTGTAGGAAGCCCCATCTGGGTGTGTAAGTGCCCGGTGCAGCCTGGTTTCATACTGGTATCCATGAAGAGAGCTGTGGGCTGCTCCACGGAGCTCAGGGACTGGGAATAGAGACTGAGAAGTGCTCCACAGCCCCTGTGTTTTCTCTCACAGGCTATAATGTCAATCCCTGGGGAGGAGCAGCGGGAAGAAGCACTGACCCAGCTCAATAAGGCAGCCCTGGAGCTGTGTGTTGAACAGAGGCCAACTCAGTCAGACCTTCTGTATCCACTCTGGTGGGTTACCTTTGCAAGGAAAAGCCTGTGAAAACACTGTGTGATCAACAGCCTCAGCAAGCTCTGTTGCAAGTGTTGTGATTCAGAGTGCACATAATTATATGAGGTCTAGAAGTCATCTTTACACTCTGTTTTTTTATAGCTTAATTGTAGCAGCTGTCTAGGACCCAAATGCCTCTTTTTTTTTTTTTTTTTCTGGAGATAAGTTTAGAATATTAAATGCATGTAATTTTGGAGAGTGTACAAGATTATTTCTGGCGAGATTATTCCAGTCTGTATTTATGAAACCTTTGGGTATTTTCTGTACCCTTTTACTCAGATAACTGTCTCCTCCCTCATACAGTCTCTCTGTTCTTTGCTCAGGCTTTCAGACTGTAAACATATCAACAGCTTTGAATTGCTTCTAAATTAGAAGGATGCAGGTTCCTCTTGGTAAACACAGAGCAGGTTGATTTACCAACGTGTGTCATGTTGAAGAGCAGACCTAGTTTCACAGCCATATTTATGAGCTCCTGGGAACCTGTTGCTTTGCAAACCATTGAGACCTCAGAGGGATCTAACATGAGGAAAGCAGTTTAGCACACCCTGCACAGATATTTAGAGACCTCAGAGGGATCTAACATGAGGAAAGCAGTTTAGCACACCCTGCACAGACATGTAGACAGTGGGTGCTGTTTTGTTGGTTTGGTTGCACAGGGCTGTAAGGTGCCTTCACTTCTGGGCACAGGTCAAACAAGGGGGCAGCTGCTGCACTGTCTCCCTGCTGATCCTGATCATTTTCTCAGCCTCCAGCTGTGGCGTGGAGCAGTTGATGACCTGGTGAGTCACTGTGTGAGGCTGAGATCGCTGTTTGGTTTGACTAAGGAGGACACCATTGAAGGAGCTGTTCCAGGTAAGTGGTGGTTTTAGCACAGCAACTGCTTTCTGTGGGCTGTTGGAGATACAAGAAGCATGATGAATTTGAACTGAAATGTCAATTTCAACATGTCTCCCTGGGGAAAAAGCATCAGGGAAAAAAACCTGGCAGATTGTGTGACAGTCACAATACTAATTGGGATCTGTGGTTTGGCATCAGTAAAAAAACACCCCCAAAAAAAGCCTTTTACCTCAGCTAGGTCTAGCCATGGTTTTCACACAGACTGACCCAGCAAACACTGTCTCAATGAGACCTCTTCACTCTTTATTTAAACAAAGAACTCTTCAAGGTGTTGTTTTTCAGTGCAGTACATCTCAGATTAATATAAAGAAGATATACTGCAAAAGTAACACATTCCCATTGCGCTAGTGCAGTGGGCTGGACTTCCTGGATGTGTGGATGCTTTTGGTTAATTGAAATCCTTTCTTTTGTAGGAAAAGTAAAGCAAGGAAGAGCAAGAAAAGCTACTAAGGAAGATGAGAAAAAGGATAAAGAAGGCAAAAAAAGTAGAGTGATATCAGGGAAAGAGAAAGCGGTAGGTGTTGGAATGCTTGGTGAACTCTGAGTGCTGGGGACAGTGTGATCCATCCTGAGGCTGTGTATCCTGAATTTGAGCTGATTTCCAACCCAGTGAAAGAGGTGCTGCTGCTGGGAGGGGCATCTTGAAGCAGTCTGAGCAGTGTCCTGACCTGTGTCCCTTTTTCCCTTGGTCTGTCCCTGATAAGGAGGGTGCAGACAGCACAAAGCTGAAAGCAAAAGATGAGAAGCGAGCATTTTCCATTTCACTGCAGGACATAAAAGGGAGAGCAGAGCCTGTCCAGGAAGATGAGAAGCAGAACGTGAAAGAGGGAGCTGCAACTTCAGATGGGGCAGAACCTGCTCAGGAGCAGAGGGACTCTCCTTCCCTTGTAACATACCAGGAAAGGCTTTATATTGAAGTAAGTCTGACCAAAGCTTGTAGCCTCATCTTGGTTTTGTCCTTGTGTTGTGAGGCACACTGAGGCTCAGGGGGAAGAGGCGAGCATTTTGTTAAACTCAGCAAACTGGCAGGCATATGTCCCTTGTGCTGCAGCAAGGTAAGTGTGAAATCCAAATTAATTTGTTTCAGCCTGGAATCTGTTAGCAGCAATCCAGCCATCACATAGCGGGACTTCTATCTGGGATGTCTTCAGCATTGCTTGCAGACTCTGGAGGGATCAGCTGAATTAATTGTACCTCAGATAATGTTAAACACACTTCATAGCCAGGGAAGTGATTACTAGAGCTCTGTTAGCAGCAGGCTGCCACTTCTGTGTGGTTGTGTGTGTGCCCATATGAAAATGTACCTCAGAAACCATGTCTGTCAGGCTCAGCCTCAGGAATTCTTCAGGTGTTTTCACTGCAACTGTGTTCTTTTAATTTCTGCAGGTTTACAGGCTGCTGGATTCAATGGTGAGTGAAATGGTGTCTTTATTTGAGGATCTAAAGCAGTAACGTGCTCTGAAATGGGAGTGAAGCCCTTTGTATGTAGAAATAGACTTGCTTTTAAAAAAATAAAATAAATAACCATATTTACACAGATGGAGTGGAGATCATTCTTTCTGGAGTGATTCAGTGATTACAAATACTGGGCTGCCTCTTTGCTGACACACTGTGATTTGAGATTATTGCTAGATCATCTGTTACAGCTACAGATGATCCTTGCCAAGAAGAGACAAGGCAAGAAGTATCACCACCTCAGAAAACGGTAAGACTGCAAAATACTGGTATTTCTGCTAAAGGAGCATTTAAAAGTGCCAGTTAACATGAGTTGTGTTCTTTGTGTCTTGATTGTGCTTGGCTGGCAGGTGAGTGAGCAGGGTGTTCTTGTACTCAGGAATGCTGGTACCAGGAGGGTAGACAAATCCATCCTGGTTTTTATCATACTTTTGGCAGCTGGTGCAGTCTCCCCTTGGGACTTGCTGACAGGAGGCTTCTCTGAGGCATTCTGGATCCCAGTAAAAACACTGTCCCAAGGGGTGTGCCACCCTGCCTGGTTTGGCACTCACAGATTTCCTTCTTGTGCTGATCTTGCCATCTCTTTACACTGAGCTCCAGGCACCCGTGCCCAGTTCTGAGCCAGGTTTTACTTGCTTGCTTCCAAAACTGAGAACTCTTAAATGGGTGAAATTTGTGCTATAAAAGTTGTGAGCCATGGTAAGGCCTCGTGTTAGTGCCACCCCTTCTGTCTGTCCATCTGCCTGTGTGTCTGGGCTTGTCACCGTTTTCCGTCTGGGTGCATCTGCTGGGATGGGGCTGTTTGTGGAGAGATCCCAGGCCTGAGTGTGGCACATTGGACGTCACCTGGAGCGGGTTCCCGAGGCAGGGTGAGCTCTCTGGTGTCTGGCTCGGCCTGGTGTCAGTAAGGGCCACCTTCCTGCTGGACAGCATTCCCCAGCGAGGCTTTGGCCGGCACAGCAGTGACATCAGTGTGGATCATTAATGGATGATCCACTGGAGCTCCTAGGCAGCAGATGCCTATCCCTGCTGTCACTCAGCCATGAGGTCAGTGGCTCCAGGTGTGTCCCCTGGGCACGTGCCCCTGTCCCTGGGCTGGCACACGGCTCCAAGGTGCACACGCAGTGTGAAATGACTGCTCCTTCTGCTCAGCTGGTGTCTCCTGCTTTCTCATTTTAACTCCTGTGCTGTCCCTGGGGAGAGGAGCTATTCCTGTCCATGGCTCCCAGCAGTACCATGGCAAAGCACAGCTTGTTTTTTTTCACTGGCCAGGTGAGGCTCCTCATCTTTTGAGATGTTTTTTCTTAGTGGGGTGTGGGGAAGCATTTTGGCTTCTGTAGCGGCGGGAGCCTCCTCTGGCTTTAGCGGGCACAGACCCACAAAGGGAATGTCTCTACTCAGCATTCCTGGAGTGAGAATTTCAGCAACATTTTGAGAATTGGGAGGAAAAAGGCCTGAAGTTGGGGTGTGTCTCACAGGCTCTGACAATAGCTCCTGCCTCCCTGGAGATGATTATCAGCTCTGTGAATCTGCCCAACTCAAACTGCTCAAGCCATCTGTTTCTAGGAGAGGGAGTCTGCACGTTCTGGAGGCAACGTGATTGTCTGAGAGGCAGGAATCCTTTCACTTGGTAGCTTTACCTTAAAGCCCATCCCTGTCTCCATGGATCCACATCTTTGGTCCAGCCTATTGAAACCAGGCTCCATGTGTTCATGTACCCACAGGAAAATCTGTTCATACAACCCTAGATGAAAGTTTTACATCAGTCACGTACAATGGAACAATGTCCTGTACTGGCATCTTCCCCTCTGAGGGAGGAGTCTGGTGGCAGAGGGCAGGTGGGTGGCAAAGGAGTTCTGCAAAGGAGAACAAACCTGTGAAGAGTCTAATTTCTTGTCAGAATGTTTTGTCATAAATATTGTCAGTGCTTCTTCCAGCCTTGGACAAGAGTGTCCTCAGGGGACAAGGTACAAGCAGCATGCAGGAAGGGATGTGCTGGGCCAACAACTGATACTCTGCTGCCTGGCTGCTGCAGCTTTTTTTGAGCCAGCTGCCTTTTTTTTTTTTTTTCCCCACTTTTGCATTGATTTGTGGAAATAACAGGACAGGAACTGCAGTGGAATTAGAGGTGGTTTCCACAGCGTAGCTTTAGAAACATATACCTCTTATTTCCAGGCCTAGTGTGAGGTGTGGGCTCTGTCCTTGGCACAGAGACCCTCAGGGCTGTCAGCCCTGCACTCTGCAGGACACTGTAAAGCTGAGTCCTTGCAGCCAGGCAACGAAGTTATTCCTTCTCCTCTCCCAAACGTGGGTGTTATTTGTATTAGTGTTAATAATTTGTGTTGTGTTTGCTAAACAAGCAAGGTGAGCGACCTTCCTGGCCTTGGGAGTTGCATTCCAAACCCATCATGTGAGTGAGGCCTGAAGACACCATCACACCAGAGAGGATGGGAAGAGGGGGAATTGCAGGAAAATGCTGCAAGCAGAAGGTGACAGAGCATTTTCAGAGATTTCTCCATGGCACAGGGGGTCTGGGTGAGCAGCCAGGCTCTGCTCAGGGCAAGCAGTGCTTTGCTGCGTGTGGTTTTGGGCCCCCAGTAAAGGAACCCCTCATTTGTAGAACAAAACCACCTCCTGGGGTGTTTTCCCCATGGAGAGGTTCACTTTTTATAAAAAAAAAATCACTGAAGAAAGGCAAGCTGTCTGCCTCACCATCTGACACAGTGAAGCAGGAGCACTGGGAATGGAGCAAGAGGAGAGCTCGGAGCTCGGGCTGCCATGAGGAATGCCTGCCACTGCCCGGGCTGGGATGTTCTCCGGGCTGACCTGCAGAGCCTTGCAATGCTGGGTCTGCCCTTTTCCCACACTGCGGCTGGGACTGGGACTGGATGCGTATTCAGCCTGTTGGGAATGTCAGGCTGCTGAGATCTGCAAAGCGCCCAGAGGCACACGGCCTCCCCCGAGACCAGAGCAGGACCCTGGGGCAGGATGGGTCTGAGCTCTGCACTTTGTGAGGCTGGCGGGAGCAGCGGCAGGAAGGCACAAACCCCCCTCCAACCCCAGAATGTCTCAGCACCCCTGAGATGCTTTCCATCGTGAAAAATGTCAGTGATATTAAAAAGATTATATATATCCATAATACTTGAAGGGCTGTCAGTGATTAAAATGGAAGGCAGAGGCCGGGAGAGAGGGGGTGGCATTGAAATGATCGAGAGACATGACTTATTTTGTCATGTCATCTGATGCCTCCCTCTCTCCCCCCAGCCAGGCTCCGGGAGCTGTTCAGAGCAGGGGAAGAACCCGCTCCAAATTTAGATACTAAAAAAAAAAAAAAAAAAAAAAAAAAAAAAAAAAAAAAAAAAAAAAAAAAAAAAGAAAAAGGAGTGGAGGCGCGCAGGCAGCAGCGAGCAGCGCCTGGCTGGCTGCCAGAGAAGGGGCAGTGACTGAGCATTTACAGCATCCCCGCCTCCCGCATGCGGCGGGGCAGGGGCTCGGCGCCGCATCCCCCGCGGCCGGTACCGCACCGCGCTGCGCCGCACCGCACCGGGGGGGCCGGAGCGCCTCTGCCGGTGCCCGGGCGGCCACGAAGGGGTTAAGCCGGGACCTGCCGCCGGGACCTGCCCAGCCAGCCCGGCAACT
>VXBU01011467.1:2621015-2634818 GCA_013400315.1 Bombycilla garrulus | reverse complement strand
GGGGCGGGGCCCGGGAGCCGCCGCCATGTTGGCGGTGCCGCTGCGCTGCGGCCGCAGGTACCGGGGGCCGGGGGGACGGGTCCGGCACCGCTGCCCGCTGCCCCGCTGCGCCGGCATCGCATCCCCGCCGCTCCGCGAGCCCCCCCCGCATCTGCCCTGTGCCCCCCGCGTCCTCGCTGCAGCGCCCGCGTCTCTGAATTCTCCTGCAACGCCCCGTACCCCGCCTGCATTTTTTCTGGATTTTCCGTGCACCTTCCTGGGTCCCTCCTACAGCCTTTCCGCACCCGCACCCGTACACTTCTCCTGCCTTCCCTGAAATCCTCCCCATGTCCCTCTGCGTCCCGCTGTATGCTCCCTAAATCCTCCTCGCGCTGCCGCAGCCCCTGCACGACTTTACACACTCTGCCTCCCTTTCGCAGCCCTGCATCCCAGCCCTGCATCTGCCCAGCAGCACAGGGCTCTCCCTGCTCCCTCCTGCCCCTCACCATAAAGAGCCTGTGCCCCCATGCCCGCAGCCACCCCACGGGAGGGGATTTTCCTCTCGGAGGGGATGTTTTCTCTGAGGACACGCAGGTCCCGTCCCGCAGATGCTGCTGCTGCATTTACAGCTGTTGAGTGTGCCCCCAAAGCGTGCTGGTGGGGGGCAGCCCTGGGAACGGCCTTCACCCCACCACGGGTGGGCTGTGCCAAGCTGGAGAACAACCTCCTCTGAGCCTCCAGTCAGTGGGAAGGACTTTAAGGTCCTAGGGGGGATTGGGGTGCACTGAGCCCAGCAGAGCTGCCCAGGCCTGGCGCTGAGAACGCTTCCCTGGGCGTGGGGAGCAGCTGGACCTGGGGCGGTGGTGCTGACGCTCTGGTCTGTCATGGCTCTGTCCAGAGGCTGGGCTGTGTTGTGGTGAGCAGGGAGCCCCTGAGCCTGTTTGGTGTCACAGGCGTGCATTTCTCACGGGGATGGCAGCCATGGCCACGGCGGGAACACCCGGCACCCCCAGCGTCCCTCGTCACACCAACCGCCTGATTAACGAAAAGTCCCCGTACCTCCTGCAGCACGCCCACAACACCGTGGATTGGTAAGGGCAGTGGGGAGCCTTTCCCCTCCTCCCCCTCCTCCCCCTCCTCCCCCTCCTCCCCCTCCTCCCCCTCCTCCCCCTCCTCCCCCTCCTCCCCCTCCTCCCCCTCCTCCCCCTCCTCCCCCTCCTCCCCCTCCTCCTCCTCCCCCCCACCTTGTGCCTGTGGGGCTCAGGGTCTCTTCTCTTCCCCCCACAGGTACCCTTGGGGTCAGGAGGCCTTTGATAAAGCAAAGACAGAAAACAAGCTGATATTCCTCTCAGGTAACCAGAAATAAGGCATGTTTCATGTCCCCACGTGTTGGTCAGTAGATGGTCAGATAAGCTGAGCTGCATCCCGAGCTGGTGTGTGAGTAGCCATGTTGATGACCACCAAACAAGAGAGAACCGTGTGCTGGAGTGGTTCTCTCTGAAAATGGGCTACATGCAGGACCAGAGCCCTTGGCCAGCCTTTAGGAGCAAGAGCTGGAGAGTTCAGGAGACTTTTCTCCTCCATCTCTAGTCCAGGGAGGCAGCAGCTGCTGCCCATAGCAAGGGTCCCCATCTCTGAGTGTCCTCCCATCACATGTTTCCTGCTCCCTGCAAAGCACCGTTCCTCACCCACCTGAGCTTGTTTGCAGTTGGCTACTCCACGTGCCACTGGTGCCATGTCATGGAGGAGGAGTCCTTCAAGAGCAAGGAGATCGGGGAGATCATGAACGAGCACTTCGTATGCATCAAAGTGGATCGTGAGGAGCGGCCAGATGTGGACAAAGTGTACATGACCTTTGTGCAGGTGAGGGAGGCACGGGCAGGGCCCAGGAGCCTTTGACTGGCTCCCTCAGGATGCTGTTCCTTGTCATGTTCTCAGGCAGGCAGAACCAGTACATGGGGTGGTGTGGATGGGTCATAAGGGTGGACCCTATCACAGATCTGTCTTTGAGTGAGGCTCTTGGATGTGCTGGAAGGGCACAGAGCAGGTGCCTCTTGCGTGACCTTGGTGCACATGCATTTTGTCTTTCAGGCCACCAGTGGTGGAGGTGGTTGGCCCATGAGTGTCTGGCTGACCCCAGACCTCAAGCCGTTTGCTGGGGGTACGTATTTCCCTCCTGAGGATGGAATTCATCGTGTTGGTTTTCGGACCGTGCTGCTCCGGATCGCAGAGCAGGTGCGGGGCAGGGGTGGTGAACCAAAGGGGACACGGGGAAATTGTTCTGGGCTTGAAGGGTGATTGAGTTAGGAGATTCAGAGAACAAGTCAGAACTTTGGATTGGTTAAAAGTGGGTTTGAGCTGATTTGGGGAGGTAATTGAGAGCTGGAGGTGTGCTTTGGGTTGGTGCAAGGCAAGAAGAAGTGCCTTTTTCCCTTTGCATCGTAGTGGAGGGAGAACAAAGATGCCCTGTTGGAGAGCAGCCAGAGGATTCTGGAAGCATTGCGACACACATCAGACATCCGTGTGCGGGGCCAGGAGTCGCCCCCACCAGCCAAGGAGGTGATGGACACCTGCTTCCAGCAGCTCTCCAGATCCTATGATGAGGACTATGGTGGCTTTTCCAAATCCCCCAAGTTCCCCACCCCAGGTCAGTCTGGTCTCTGCTGCTGACACCTGCTGTGGGCAGGCAGCACCGTGGGGGTAGAGCCCCCCCCACAGCCTCCCGTTTTCTGCCTGTGTTTCAGTGAATTTGAATTTCCTGTTCACATATTGGGCCCTGCACCGAACAGCTCCAGAAGGTGCCCGGGCACTGCAGATGGCTCTGCACACCCTCAGGATGATGGCCCATGGGGGCATCCATGACCACATTGGTCAGGTAGGAGTAAATCTTTGGGGGTAAGCCATGCCCAGGAGGTGTGGGGTAGGGATGTGGGGTGGACACATCTTCACATGGTCTCTCTCTGCAGGGGTTTCACCGCTACTCCACCGACCAGCACTGGCATGTCCCTCACTTTGAGAAGATGCTCTACGACCAGGGGCAGCTGGCAGCCATATACAGCAGAGCCTTCCAGGTACAGCTCTGGCATCCCTCTGTGTGCTCCCTCTCCTGCAGGCTGGGAGGACTGGCCTGGTTTGGGGAGCAGCCTCAGGGCCTGTTTCCCAAGGTACTCCCCGTCCCATGGGCATGGAGCAATCCAGTGCTCCCCTTCCTCTCCTGTTGTTTATCCAAAGTGCTGCACAAACCCGTGACAGTGTGGCCCCAGGGCTTTGAGCTTCATGGGGGAGGAAACAGCCTTTGGGCTGGTTTTGCAAGTCAGCAGACAATGCTGCTGCCTCTGCAGTGTAACTCCAGCATTGCTCTCCACTGCCCGTCGTAGATATGCAGTCTTCACTGACAGTCGATTTCTGTTGAAGGTCTTACTCTGAATCCATCCCTCGTTTAAAATCTTTAGACTTTCAAAGGCTCCTTTGCCAGCTCTTCAGATTGAAATTTCTCACCACATCTTGCTGTGTCTCTTGGCCCCCCCAGCCTGTGTAACATTGGTTCCACCCTTGTCTCCCACAGATCTCTGGTGATGAATTCTTTGCTGATGTTGTTCGAGACATTCTGCTCTACGTCTCACGGGACCTGAGTGACCCGGTAGGCTCTTCCCTGAGCTGAACCAAAGGGAGCCACCTGCCCTGCCCTGGGATGTGTCTTGGGGCTGTTTTTCCCTCCCTTGCCTCCCAGCTGAGCTCAGTCTGGAGCGCTGCTGAGGCTCATTAGCCAGGCTGCCAGCCCTGCAGTGATGGGGAGCTGGCTGAAATTGCCATCCTGGAGCTGCAGGGTCTCTCTGTTGCATTTTTCCCAGGCAGGAGGTTTCTACAGTGCAGAAGATGCAGATTCCTACCCCACCACTACATCCCGAGAGAAGCGAGAAGGAGCTTTCTGTGTGTGGACAGCCGAGGAGCTCCGGGCTCTCCTCCCTGAACCTGTCGAGGGGGCCACAGAGGGAACAACCTTGGCCGATGTCTTCATGCACCACTACGGGGTGGAGGAGGCCGGCAACGTGGACCCCATGAAGGTGAGGGAGAGCGGAGACTTGCCCGTGCCAGGAGCACTGGTGAGGGGCCTGCACCCATGGAGGAATGGCAGAGCAGCCCCCAACACTCAGAGTCCAGCGCCTCCCAGGTCCGATGGCATTCCTGGAACGGGTCTCCCTCTCCCTTCAGGACCCCCATGAGGAGCTGAAGGGGAAGAACGTCCTCATTGCCCGCGGCTCTGTGGAGCTGACAGCAGCGCGGTTCGGGCTGGAGCCGGCGCGGCTGAGGGCCCTGCTGCACCAGTGCCAGCACAGACTGTCCTCAGCCCGGGCACAGCGGCCACGGCCACACCTGGACTCCAAGATGCTGGCAGCGTGGAATGGTGAGAGGCAGCTCTGCTCTGGGGACACGTGCTTTGGCTGGACCCCAGCAGGGCCTGGAGAGCTCCCACAGAGGCTGGGCAGGCTGGGATCAGGGTCTGTGATCACAGCTGTGTGGAAGCAGCCCCACACTTGCAAGCCTTGGGAGCATCAGGATACTGTGCTGGCTTTATTTCCCTCCTCAGCTGCCAGCAGAGAGCAGCAGAACTCTTCCCCTGCCTCAGTCCAGCTCCTCTGGCTGGGCTGTGGGGAAGGGTCTGAGTTGGGGAAGCAGGACCCTGGTGGGCACAGAGCCCATCTCTGGTGCCGCATGGGTGAGGGATCACAGCCCTGTGTCCATCTGTCTGGGGGCCCTGCCGCAGGGAATAACTGCAGGACCCCAGGCTCTGTTCCCAGCTGTAAATTCCTGAGTGTTTGAGTCTGGAACTGGCGTGGGCTGGAGTTATCATGCAAACTGGAATAGTCTTGGGCCCTGTATCTGCCCACAAGTGAGGGTTCAGCTCTTGCTGGCCTTGCAGCACTCTGCCTGTCTCTTTGGTGACAGAGAGTGACTTCATTAGTGATTGGAACCAAGCAGAGGAGCTGAGACCTGACCTGCTGGCATCAGGGAGGATGAGCTTCACCTTGAGCATCCTTCAAAGGACTCACAGTGACCCTCTCACCAGCTCCGTGTGCCCCGCTGACCTGTCCTGCTGTGTCTGCCTCTGCAGGGCTGATGATCTCAGGCTTTGCCCAGGCTGGCGCTGCCCTGGCCGAGCAGGGCTATGTGAGCAGGGCTGCACAGGCAGCTGCCTTTCTGAGGACACACCTTTTCAACCCCGACAGCGGGAGGCTGCTGCGGAGCTGCTACCGGGGCAAGGACAACTCCGTGGAGCAGAGGTGAGTGTCAGAGTCCACAGGCTTGCCTGGGCACCTGCAGGTGCTGCCCAGAGCCCCAGCAGGCCCTGTCCTGTCTTCCACTGTGTTCTTCCAGACAGGACTCAGCTGGGAGGGAGGCAGGCTGTTTTGTATAGAGCTCGGTGCAGTTTAGGAAGGATTAGTGTCCCCCAGCCAGCGGGGAGGAATTGAGGTCAAAACCTTTCCCATTCCTCATCTCTCATGCTGGCAAGTCTTCCCCTGCCTTCCCCTCCTGGACAGAACCCTGGGGCTGAGCTGTGTGATGGCCACAGCCATGGCTTTGCTTGGTGGCATCTCCTTGGGTAGCAGAGACCAGTAAGCAGGGCTTTGCTGGCTTGGAGAGCATTTCCAACCTGCTCAGCTTAGAGGTTCTGATTTTCCTTCCCTGTGTGCCACTGCAGCGCTGTGCCCATCCAGGGCTTCCTGGAGGACTATGTCTTTGTCATCCAGGCACTCTTTGACCTCTATGAAGCCTCACTGGAACAGAGCTGGCTGGAGTGGGCCCTTCATCTCCAGCACATGCAAGACAAGCTCTTCTGGGACCCCGAAGGCTTTGCTTATTTCTCTGCCGAGGCTGGAGATCCCTCCCTGCTCCTGCGTCTCAAGGATGGTGAGCTCAGGGAGCAGACTGTGTATTCTGTGGATTGAGGTGTGGGAGGCACTGGCTGATGGCCGGTGTTGTCCTTTGCAGACCAAGATGGAGCAGAGCCCACCCCTAACTCTGTCACTGTCACAAACCTGCTCCGAGCAGCTTGTTACTCTGGTCACATGGACTGGGTGGAAAAAGCTGGGAAGATCTTGGCTGCCTTCTCAGAGAGGCTGCAGAAGATCCCAATAACCCTCCCAGAGATGGTCCGGGCCACCGCTCTCTTCCATCACACCCTCAAACAGGTACGGGCTGGGCTTAGTGTCCCCTGCAGGACCCGCTGTAGGAGGTGGGGCTGGCAGTGGCACGGGTGCAGTCACTGCTCTGTTTTCTCCCTCCTGCCCCCCACCCTCCCCCTGGACAGGTTGTCATCTGTGGGGACCCCCAGGGAGAAGATACCAAAGAGATGCTGCACTGTGTCCACTCTGTCTTCAGCCCAAACAAGGTAGAGGTGTCCCCTTCCTGCAGCCCCTCCCTGCTCTCTGCTGCCTGCACTGCTGGCCCTTTGTCCTTCCTCCCCGTGCAGCTGCTGCACACATCCTGCTCTGTCCTGCCTCTCTTTGGGAAGCAGCCTCTCCTCTTCACATCTCAGCAGGGCCAGGCTGAGCCCTGCACCCCTCTCCCTGCACGGAGCACGGACAGCCCAGCCCAGAAGTGGCTGCAGCAGAGGTTGTTATTGCTGCTGGCTGTTTACACTGCTCTCAGCCTTAAGCCCAGTGCTTTCCCAGGGGAAACCTTTCATTCTGGTGTGAATGTGTCATGCCCAGTGTGGATGTGTCACGTCCTGTTCAGACCCAGCTAGTGTCTGGGTCACCTGCTGCCTGGAGACGCCCTTGCATCCTTGGAGGGGCCGAGGCCGTGCCTCACTCCAGCTCTGGGTACCACCAGCTGGGAGAGGCTGGCTTTTCCCAAAGCTTTTCTCCCATTCAGCAGCTGTTGCTGTGTATTGGGGTTCCTGCCTGGCCCTGCTTGTCCCCATCCCTGCTCTGAGGTGTATCAGCGCATCCCAGAGGGGCTGCAGTTGTTGGCTGCATCTGGAGCTGGCAGGGAAGGGCAGCACAGCAGCTGGTGCCCATCAGCTTTGGTGGGCAGTGTCCCTGCCTTGGGGATGATGGCTTTCACCTCAGCAAAGCTGTGGAGCCGAGGGAAATAGGACTGGGCTGTGAGTGAGGGGGCTCAGTGTTTGGATTCATCCCTGAATTGGGTCCTGGTGCCAGGAACTGGTGAGTTCAGTCCCAGTGTGTGGGGAGCTGAGGCCAAGGCACCACTTCAGCTCTGTAACCCCAGCCAGGATGCACTGGGGAGGGCTGGATGAGCACGGGATGAGTGGGGCACACAGCTCTCTGTCCTTGCTCTGCCATCACCCGTCCAGCAGCTCCCTCACTCCACACAGGTCCCTATTTTGTGTGCAAGGCCTCTATTCCCACACTCATGCTCTGTCCCTCTGCAGGATTACACTGGCTGACCCAGTTTGCAGGAACAGGAGCCCAGCACCACTGTTAAGAACCCTCAGCTGGTTCAGCCCTTGGTCCCCTGAGCCCACACGGGCAGTTTTGGGGTTTTGAGCAGAACAAATAGCACAGCCATGTCCTCTTCTCCCTGCAGTCTGGCTCCCTCCTGCAGAGCTGGTAGCAAGCCTGGCTGGTGGGGATGCTCCTTCCCTGGGGAGGATCTTTCTCCCCCAAGCTTTTGCATTCCTTGGGGAAGGGAGGAAGATGAGAGCTGGGTGTTCTGGATGGGTATTTCCATGAGGGAGAGAAGCCATGGTCGGGGCTGCTTGCAGGGGATCTGTGCTTCGAGGGGCAGGTGAGAGGCTGCAGCTGGAGGCTGGCAGCAGGCAGGGGGAGAGTCCAGCTCCCTTTGCCCCTTGTGTGTTCCTCACGTTGTGATGATGGGATGGAGCCAAAGCTGTTCCAGCTTAGATTTGTTTGGAATTGTGGCAGGAAGGAAAAGCTCTCCCCCAGAAGAGCACAGCCCTGTGGACACATCCTCCCCTTCCCCAAGCACGAGTGTGCAGCAGTGGCAGTAGCAGTGGCTCCTCACCTTGCCGAGGTGCTGGAGGAAGGGAGGAGGATCCCCCTTCTCAGAGCCCTGCCTTTGGGAGCAACCCACAGCCGTCACACGGACACACGAGTGTGCTCCTGTTCCCACCTGCCTGCATCCCCTCAGCTGCTCCTCAGATTTCCTGCCCTGCCTCGGGGAGCTGCCCTGGGCAGAGCAGCCTGGGTCACTGCTCCGGGGACTTGGCTGATTTGGGAATTGCCTTTGCCAAGGAGTTGGGGGAACATCCCTGTGTCCCCCGTGCCCCCACTCCCTTCGTGCCAGCAGGGTACTGGGGGCCAGGCTTGCGTGCAGGAACACAATTAATTAGGTCGTTCTAGTAATTAATTCCTTACAAACCTCACCCTGAAATCCTTGCTGTAACAAGATGCTGATGATAAAATTGCACTGAGGTTGTGATTTTAAATGGACCCTGGGTCTGGCCCTTTGCTGCAGGCAGCAAGTAGGGGTGATGCTGATAGCTGTTTCTGTGGGTGTCCTGGTGCTGAATCCCTGCTCTGGGGCTGGATCCCAGCTCCCAGTATAGATCCCTGCCCTGTTAATGGTCTTTAGGGTAATTATGAAGGATCCCATTATCTCCTTGGCTGCAGAGCGCTCGCCTGCCGCTCGCCTTCATCCTGGCCCCGTGAGAGGACCTTGGGGAGCTTGTGAGAAAAATGAATAATGAATTTCAGATTGGACATGAATTGGTAATTAATCACTCCTGGAATTAATTCCAGACAAAGGCGAAGGGGGAGGAGATTGGGGGGAGCAGGAGGCAGGCAGGGAGACAGGCTGAGCCAGAGCTGGGTCAGGCAGATGGGAGGTGATGGGGGATAGGACAGGACAGCACAGCAGCCACCATCCAGGGCAGGGCTTGGGGGTGTGGTGCCCCCCTGGGGACACAGGGGTGTGGGCAGCCCCTGCCAGGCATGAGTGGGGCTGTGTGGGTGTCTGGATGTCAGTGCTGGGCCTTCTGCTGGCCCTGCTGTTGAGGATGCTGCGTGCCGGGTGAGCCGTGCCGTGGTGGGAGATGTGTGCTGGGACAGGCAGCATTTGGTGTCAGCAGCCCTTGGTGGCATCGGTGTGAGCAGCAGGGACGTGCTGGGAGTGTGTCCACGCTCAAAGACACATGTAGGCCTGGGAATGGGGCAGGCAGGGGAGAGCTGTGTGCTCCAGCAGCAGGATGTTCCCTCTGTGCCTCGGGAAGGGACAGCCTTGTGCTCACCCTTTGTGTCGGCATGAGGCTCGCTGCCAGCTCCTGGCCTTTCTCCTGATTAGCCTGCAAGCCCTGAGGCTTTAACAAACATTTTCCTTTTCAGAAGAGCTAATTATCCTGGCAGCCCAGTCATCACCTCTGGCTGGTGCTGCCGTGTGAGCCGGGAGAGCCGGACACACGAGTCTCGTTGCTGCCTGTGTTTTTCTGGGGAGGGCAGGAGGAGCTGGGCTGCGGGTGGAATGGGGCAGTGCTGCAGCTGCTTCTGGGGCTGTTCCTGGGCTGGTCCCCGAGGAGCTCGATGTGACCCCTGTGCTTCATCCTGCCTGCCAAGTGTGTCCTGTCTGGTTAAGGGAGGCAGAGCTGCCACATCCCCATCACGCTTCTTCCTGCGCTGGCATTAGAGGGACGTGACCGCTGTGGGACCCTGGCAGAGTGCTGGAGTGGGTCCCTTCAGCTCCCCATGCCCTCCCTGTTTTGGGGGAGCGTGTGGGGGGGCAGTGCCAGCCCCCAGCACTCAGTGGGGCGCAGGGAGCAGCTGGCTGGCACTGGCTGTGCTCTGGGGCTCTCACAGCTCCTTCCCTGGGCAGGTGCTGATGGTCGCAGACGGAGACAGCGCTGGGTTCCTGCACCGCCAGCTGCCTTTCCTCGCGTCCCTGGAGAGGAAGGATGGGAAAGCCACTGCCTATGTCTGCAGCAACTTCAGCTGCTTCCTGCCTGTCACCTCTGCCCAGGAGCTGCGTGGGATGCTCAGCCCGTGAGCCCCTCGGCCCTGCTGCCTGTGGGACAGACTGGGCTGGGAGCGTGGGAGAGCCCCATGACAGCCTGAGCTCCATGCAGATGGCTCCCAGCAGTCAGAGGGGCTGTGCCCTTCCCCAGCTGCAGCACGTCGGGCTCTGCTCGCGGTGTTGTCCCAGAACTGCCCCAGCACAGCTGAGTGTGGTCCTGGGTGCTGGTTTTGGTGTGGCCAGGGGACTCCCACAGAGGAGCATTCCCTGCCTCTGTACGCACGTTTGCTTCTCACCTCTTCTTGCTGAGGGAAAGGAAAACAAATTAAATATAAATCCCAGTGTTAATGGAGAAGTCAGATGGGAAGGCTCTTAGGGTTCCTATAGCAACCCAGGGTAACACTGTCAAAAGCACCTGGATGAGTTGGGAGTCAAGTGCTCTTAAAAGTGTTACAGCAGCTGTGGTGTTTTTCTGTTACAGAGGAGATTGTAACATACATTAACTTAATATATAGTGCATGAAAAAAACCTGCTGATCACAACTCATGTAAAGTTTATTCTCACTTTCCTTCCCTCCTTGTCCTCTCTGCTTCCAAATGGGTGAGTACCAGGTTTTTTATCCCTCTGACACCCTGGGCTCCCCCAGCAGGGCACCTCACACCCCAGCTCAGCTGGCTGGGTGCCGTCATCTGGCAGCAAAATGGCACTGCCCACTGGCTTCCTGGTGGGCTGTGCCAGGATTTGGGGGTAGCTAGCCAGGAGAAATGCCTTTGAAGTCAAATCGGAATTTTGCACTTCATCTGAGTGCTTTCTATGCTTGTGGAAGAGGAGGGGTTTTGTTTTCTCTCCTCTCTTGGTTTTAAAAGCCTGAAGTGTTTCTGGAAATCCAGTTGAAATTTGCTGGTTTGGCACATGTCTGCCTGCTTTCTTCTGGGGTTTTTTTGCCTTTTTAATTTTTTTTTTTAAACTTGGCATCTCTGGTGTGGGGATTGATTTGACACCCATCCTCAGAAGTGCTCAGAGCAGTTGGTTTGTGTCTGCTGGGAGAGCATCCTCGGAGAGCAGGGCTGGTGCTGAGTGCCTGTGGGTCAGCCCACACAGATGCCACAGTGGCAGCTGTCCCCGAGGTGGCACGGGGCTGGGGTGACGTGCTGAGCCCATTCTGGTGTCCCCCAGCCCCTCTGGCAGGGACACAGGGTGCTTTCCTCCCACACCGTGGTGCTTGGTGGTGTCTCTGTGAGCGGCCCCCGGGCAGAGCTGTGCTGGGAACCTCTGTCAGGATGGATTGGCTTCACCTCTCAATAAAACAAAACAGAGCAAAAAAGAGTGAGAAGTTCTTTGTGGTGAATAACTGTTGTTGTGGCACCTCTGTCCTCCCGGTGCCTTTGCCTTGCTGCTGTCCCTGGGTGCTGGTGGCCATGTCCTGTGCTTCCCACACTCTGCCTGTCCCTGGAGCCACCTCTGGGCTTCGTGGCCTTTCCAGGGGTGGCTTTGCCTGAGTTCTGCTCCCTTCTGGACCCTTTGGTGCCCCTTGGCCAGACTGGGTGCTGGGGCACCCAGGGGTGCTGCTCCTCTCCGGTGGCCGTGGTGGTTGAACCCTCCCGGTGGTGCTCCCTGTCCTTTCCTGTCACCAGCCCTCTGATTTCACAGCAAGTGCTGTTCTGCTGCAAGGGCTGTTTTCTGGGCAGTTACCAGGAGACGGGGCTGTGGGTGCTGCCCAGGCTCTCAGGAGGGTGACGGAGTGGAATCTCTGGGCTCAGGGGTTCTGTGCCGCTGCAGTGTTTGTTTTCCTGATCCCTTCCCGCATTCCCTTTGCTGGCAGACGCGGGGGCTTTTTCTACCAGTGCAGAGGCTCAGCATCCTGCACTCCTCTGCTCCTCTCCAGCTGCAGAGCTGTCAAAAAACTCCCAAAACACATCAGATAACTGATGTGCTGCTTTTCCCCCACAAACACTTGGGTTTGCCGTCAGGCTGCTGCAGATGGCCCAGGGGCTCTTCCCCCTGCCCGGGGCTCTGGGCTCACCTGGGAGCCCCAGCAGGCATGGAGGGGGAGAAACAGATTTCCCTTGGTGTGTTTTTGATATAAACACCTGCTTTAACATGTACCACTTACACTGGGGGCCGTGCAGGGCACCCCGTTGCTCAGAGCACCAAGGCCTGGCACCCCCATGCCCCTTTGGAGGTCCCTCACACGTGGGGTCAGGGGGAGGCAGCGTAAGCAGCCACCCCTGCTGCACTAATGAGGCTTTCCCTCTAATTAGTATTCCCTGGAAAACCCAGCACTGGTTCTGGATCTCTCAGCTTTCATCTCCTGTGGCGTTGATGTGATATCAATGGGCTTTGAAAGCTGTTTGTTGTGGGGGATGGGCAAGGGTGTCCTTCCCGTGGGTCCTGCTCCAGTGTCAATACCCCCATCCAGAACACGTGGGGGTGCAATTTTGGACATGCCAGCCTTTGAGAAGGTACATGGGGTGAAATAATGAGGTTTCTAAACCTGAGCACATGGTTAATTCACACATGAGCACCCACGTCTGGCACGGCTGAGCACCGCCTTGCCCCACGCTTGGGTGGCCACACAGCACCTGAGCGCTGATCTGCTTATGCCTGAGTGGATGATGAGCTCCTGCCTGAGGGTTATTTTGGGCATGAACAGGCAGGTTTTGGTAGCTGGAGGCTGCTGCAGGAGGAGGTTTGGAAGTGCTGCTCAGTGGTTGCTCTGGAAGGGATGGAAAGGCTCC
The DNA here is from genome assembly GCA_013400315.1 of Bombycilla garrulus. Taxonomy (NCBI): domain Eukaryota; kingdom Metazoa; phylum Chordata; class Aves; order Passeriformes; family Bombycillidae; genus Bombycilla; species Bombycilla garrulus. Next base: position 2,622,171 of record VXBU01011467.1, on the reverse strand, counting down.
ATAATGCCCCAAAATATTAGTGGAACCTGTGACAGGCAGGTGCAGCAGGACAGGAGATGGGGGCTGGTGTGAGGAGTCCCTCCACAGCCAACCCTGTGCTGTGCTGAGCCCAGTGAGTCCAGGATTCACCCAGAGGGAGTTTGCAGCCAGCAAGCTGCCATGGTGAGTCCCTGAGTTCCAGCCCCTCTCTGGGTAATTTGGGGTGCTTGCTGGGGTCCCCTTGCAGCAGGACGTGGGTGTGGGTGCGTGCTGGGCTGCACCAACCCTCCTCAGCATCCCATGGAGCGTCTGCAGCGGTGGAGGGGCTCAGCAGCTCCTGCTTCCCCTCCCTGCCCCTGTTCACGCCATCCAGCTCCAAGAAATTTCAATGCTCCTGACAAGAGAAGTTGCAGCTGAGGCTGGCTGACACTTGCTCGAAACGTGCTTCTTTCTGTTTAAACTGACTTTCCATGCAGGTTGATGCCAGGGACCGAGGGGACGCAGCCAGGCTGTGCTGTGGGGACTCTGGGGTTGTCCCCTGTGTCTCAGCTGCTGCTTTAGTTTCTCCTCCCACAAATTCATGTCCTGGCCGTTTCTATCCAGCCCTACACCACCTCTGCGTGGCCCTGGAGCATCTGCCCTGCCTGGCCTCTCCCAGAGCCCCTGTGTGCTCCAGAGCTGTGCAGAGGAGCTCGCAGCTCTCCCCAGGTGCACTGACCCGGGTGTTTTGGGGACCATCATCCCCAATACCCCCTCAGAGTTCAGAGTTCAGAGTTCAGAGCCTGCTCTGAACAGGCTCTGCACCCACAGGCCGATGCTTAGAACCAGTTTAGCACTTGGAAGTGTCCCATTCCTGCCTGGCAGCTGCAGCAATCCCACCCATTCCTCAAGGGACTGCCGCCCTTGGCGCAGCTGGGAGGGCAGGGAGGGGTGGGGAGGGATGGCTGCAGTCCTGTGGCACAGCAGGAGGCCACGGGCACCAATTAATGGTTATGCAATGGACTCCTCACCATCGAAGGCCAGGGCAGGGGTGCACGTGGCCATTAATCCTCCTTTAATATAGTTGTGGTATTTACTGGCTGTGGCGACTGTTGCATTAAATCAAAATTAAGTGTTTGTTTTGGAAGCTCTACAGAAGGGCAGAGGAGGATGTGCAGGGAGGAAGGTGCAGGTTTGG